>CAIGRP010083366.1:0-12944 GCA_903798385.1 Fraxinus cuspidata
GTCTTTTATTGAATATATTTGACAAACCTAACATGAAAAGTATCTAGCAGTGTCCTGCTACTGAACATTTTAAAAACTGTTTGTGTTAGTAGTAGAACTTAACTCGGTTTGAGATAAAAAAAAAAAAAAGCTTGGTGCAACTAGTATATTATCAAATTTTCAACTTCCAAGCATCACAAAGATTCACAAATAGATTCTCTGGCGGCTTAGAATAATAGAAGACATTTTTTCTTCCAGAAATAAACGAAATGAGAAAGGAAGTGCTATAATGTCATTAAGAATTTTCTTGTTGCCAGAAAACTGACAAAGCTATGAGAAGGAAATTAGGCCACCTGAGTTATATCACTGGATATAAAGTAGATTTTGGCACAGCATGAAATTAGGGATATATGGATATCATCTCGTGTTTGATCAAATTTTGTCCTACTACATGCATGATAGCCTATCAACTGAAGAGGAACACGGGGAAATTATGCTATACAAGAAGCAGAATTTAGTTTGAGAAATATAAAGCAATCTTGACGGCAAAGATGTCACAATTGGATTAAAGGGAGACAGGAATTTCCAGCATGAGCTAAGGAAAAGCTTGAAACCAAACTCGTCCTCTCAGAAAATATAGCAAGAGGTATAGCTAGAACACTCTGTGTTTTGAGGACAGGCAAGTAGACCAAGCACCTGGTGCAATGTAGATTTTTTTTCCAATTATATGAATCCCCGCTTGCAAAACTAACCAGATTGGACAGATAGATTGAACGTGCAAGGTGTATCCACAGCATTTCAAATGATGTTCTCTCGGACTGAAGAAAGGGAGAATGTGAACATGCCAAGTACTGATCAATTCATGTGAGATTCAAACCAGTCAAAGATTTGCTGAGACTGCAAGCTAGTCATTTCATGATAAGCAAATGCAAGATTCATTTCCTCCTGAATGTGATTAAGCATTGATTTATCTGGAAGAAGAATATTTCTCTCCTCAAGAACTGTTTTCCAAGGTATTTTACGCCCATCATCTCTCATATAACCATTTTTGTCAATAAAGCCTTTTTCCTTAAACAAATCGAACAACTTTCTCGAAAGGGTTAGATCAAGACCTGTGATTCTGTTAGCAAAGAAATCAGGTGTCAATGGGAATTCCATGCATTTAATTTCTGAAACATCAACACCTTTCTCCTTCAGAACTATTATGTACTTTTCTATCCTCCGCCTCCTGCTTTCATCTTTGGGCATGTGGACAAAAAGTATAGGTGGGTAATCCTTTGTAATTTCCATGTGACCCAACACCCCTTCAGCAATCATTAGAGTAATACTTCTGAATCTCATATATGTGGCAAGTACCGAGACAAAATATCCGCCGGAGGAGGCACCCAATGCAAAAAGAGGCAGCTTTTCAAGATTTTGTTTCACAACCCAACTCTCAATGATGTCTTTAACAATCCATCTTTCATCCCCAAGTGACCAGCATCTTCCAGCACTTGATATGGCGAGGACAGCAAACTTTCTAGACAAAGCATGCATCACGATGAGCCTCTCTTCAGGTA
This sequence comes from Fraxinus cuspidata, assembly GCA_903798385.1. Lineage (NCBI taxonomy): Eukaryota > Viridiplantae > Streptophyta > Magnoliopsida > Lamiales > Oleaceae > Fraxinus > Fraxinus cuspidata. The sequence continues at coordinate 1,539 of CAIGRP010083366.1, forward strand.
AACCAACACAGTTCGAGCATTTGGTTGTCTTATCCCAAAAGTTTGCTGCTCTACCATTACAACCATGTGCCAAGAAGAGCACTGCTTTAGGCGAGTCGGGTATCTGCCATATAAAATCAGTCCCATTCCTGAACTCTACAGTCGGGTCTAGTCGAACCACAGAATCAAAGCTCTTCCATTTTTGGTTCAAAATCTCAGACATAGAACTGGATTTTTCTGCCCTATTTCCAAACAACGCCAGTGCTACCATTACTAGAAGCAGCAATGCAACCAAAACTGGTAATCGAGCATTTGATGTATTGCTTGACTGCTTCAATAATCTTTTCCCACGTCTAAACATGGCTGGAAAACATGAAATGTAACACCGTCATTTTCTCCTGACCAAATTTTGTAACAAGTACAAAAAACAACAGAGAAAATCACAAAAATGCAAGCTGGCTAATGTTCAGGTTTACAGACGACTATTCGCGGGTAACAAAAGCAGTATCTATTTGCATAAAAAAAATAGTACAGAAAAGAAATCCACGTTCAACCTTAAAAATTAAAAATGCGTTCATAAGTTTAAAGGGTTTGGGGCTTTTATATTTAGAACAGAGTTCCCCTAATCTATTTTGACAAAATTAAGCTCATTACCTGGAAGTGTAGCTAATCTTATAGTAAAATGAATGGGTGAAAACGAAATGCTTAAAATTATAAATTTCTTATTGAAGGGTGCTGTAAATCATCCAGGCTATAATAATTGACAGAGTGAATAAGAGGCATCGATGCCCAGATAGTAAATTCAGAATTTAAAAGTACCTAGAACCATTAATTCATCAAAAAAATAATCAAAGTTAACAGAGATGAACCAGATCAAACAATTTTTGAGAGGTTTTAATCTGGTTTTGCTGTGTGGAAATTTTGGCCGCCGCGGTGTGTAGGTGTGGGTGTGCGTGCGGGGGGTTGGGGTGGTACTTGATGTGGATGGGTGCGCTTGATTGGATGATAACATTTATGATGATGGAAAATCGATTTGATAACCTCACAAATTGAGATTTTATGATTCAATTTTTATGAGAAAGTAAATATGAGAAAAATACAATGGATTGTCACATCAACAATATTTTACTCTTATCATGATAAATAATATTACTCTTTTTTTTAAATACGTATGTAATTGTTAATTGTTTTAAGTTTATTTGTACTTGAGTCATGAGAATCATTTTTCTATTTTTTTGGTTTTGTTGTTTCATTTTTTAAATTTTTTTATTTAAAGAGAACGGCTGTTTGAGCTCATTTTTCGTCCGAAATGTATTTTAAAATAGTATTTTGTTTAATCATGTATAGTTAAAAGAAAAAAAAATGGGATTTGCGTGTAGCATTATTTTATTGAAGAATGTGTGATTATAAATAAGAAAAAAAAATATTTTGAAAATAATGAGTACCAAACAATGGCTAAATATTACAATGGAAGGAATAACTAGTTTTATTATATAATTGAAATATTGATTGTTATGACTAATGATGGTAATTTTTTTATCAACTCAAGGAAAAATTAGCAAGTGCTATAAACTAGAGAGAAGAATGAGAGAATTCAATAAACGTGTGCGTATTTTATTGAAAATCAAAATTTCATATTTATAGGAAAATATTAGGATACAATTATAATAATTTTTAAGGTTATAGAGGCACAATTGCCATTCACTAATAAATTTATCATTTATAACACTCTTCCTTTAATGACACGTTACATAATATCTGCCTCGTTGAAACATTGTCTGGCTAAAATTCAATGTGGCCAAAATGCCAACAAATAAAAAAATAATACAAATAATTTAATAAACTGCTATCTAGTTAAAACATTGTCAAGAAAACTAATGGGACAAAACTTGATCGAAGGAAAAAGAGTGCAGCTAGTTTTCTCGATTTCAGTTCTTGTATCAAGCGATTCATGTCTTGTATGTCAATTTTTTATAAGTCAATGTCTTCGAGAAACCTCAGTGGGACAAAATTTGATGACGATAGTAACATGATGATTCAAAAAATAGCCATTGTTGATCTCTTCGAAAATTTCATACGTATTATAATGTTATTTTGATGGTAAGTGCCTTTTAAATTATGGACATTCATCACACAAGAGAATATGTCTTGTTAAAATCTTATTAGGAAAAAACTCATAGGAAAAAACCTAATGAAAGAAAATGAGTATATTTATTATTTTGAATATACAACAAATGTTATCTCATTGAAAACCTTGCCGAAAAATACAATGGAACAAAACTTTGGTAAAGGGAAAAAGAGTACAACGCGTTTTTATTCCCCTATTTGAGATAAGGGTTAAAATTACGCATTTCTTCCCAACATCATTTACTTTTTATTTCAGTGCAATATGGTGGATTGATTGCATTATCAAATAATGTAATGAAGAAATTAGGCTCTGGCCACGAGCCAATTACAACGGAGAGTACTATGATATGACATGATGCGTAATAGCATTTCCTAAGCAGAAAAAGTATTTTTTTCTCAATTAAATTAATTGGAAGCATTTAACAAGAAATAAGGTTAAACCACTTATCGACATCTCAATTAAAACTTGTTAAAAATTTGAGATTAAGGGTCATCAGTATTAACAAGACACACTGTCTTGATTGTATAGTTTGAAAATTATGCTTACAATTTAAAATCTGATCAATAATTTCACAAACTTCGAGTTGCAATCATCATCCAATCATCTAGTATTTGTATCAAATATATTGTGTATGAATAATATGTAGATGGTCAACATGAATGGTGACGAACTCCATATATCACCCTAATTAATTTTTTGAAATATAGGAAATCGTGTTCCTACTTAAGCTAGCGATGTTTAGCCCGTGTTTGAGCCATATTATTTCCACAAGAATGTATTTTTTTGTTTGATGTGATGGAAAATATATGGTTGAAAAAGAAAGAAAAATTATTAATGTAATGAAAAATATTATTTTATTGAAGAAAATGTGGTTTAAAATGAGTAGAAGAAAATGAATGAAAAAAATAATGTGGCTCAAACAAGACAGTAATGATGAATTTTCGATAAAGATAACAAATAACATATATGAATTTATTTGATTGAAAAATCTTCCGATTCTTCGTAGAATATCCATTTGAGTTTTTAATTTCGTATCATTATTGATTCGTGATGGTCCAACTGGTCATATCGACCAAATTGAACTTTTGGTTCAATATAAGACATAATTCAATTATTTAATTTCAAATAATATGATTAAATGTTACATAACCATATAATAGTCAATGTCCACATGACGTAAGTCATATTTTATCATTTAGGAATAAACACAATTTATAAATTACGCATGATATATTATTCAAAATATGTGCTATTTCGAAATCACGTTGTATTTTATTATATCTTCCTCAAAAGTAATATATCAATATTTTTCTGAAATATTGAAAATTATAATCGTGCTCTTCAAGAGTAAATAATATAATTTATGTAAGATTTTATTTAATTATACTCTTTGAGAGCATGTAGAATCTAACTAGAATATCAATACTTAAATATGTATTTAGAATAATGAACAAGTAAATAAATATAGTAACTTAATTCTTGATTTTAACGAGAAATTGATTAATATTCTTCTGAAATATTGAAATTGTAATGTCATGCTCTTCTGAAGCAATTAATATTCTTTTAGAATATTAACAATGTCGAGTTTATTCAAGAACAACAATAAATTATTTGTAATAAATAGATTTATGATTAATATTCTTTTGGAATATTAATAATTATATTGTGTTTATTTAGGAGCAACAAAATATACAAATATAAAATTAATTTTTGAGCAATACTACAATATTATTCTGGAGTGTTGATTTATATTATTTTCTTTCAATAATAATATACAATATTCTTTTATTAAACGAAAAATTATATTCAAATAAATATTTATCTATCATAAATTGATATAGTCAAATCAATATATCAGATCGAATAACTATACCATTTTGTTATATAATTTAACGTTATAAGAATACTTACCTTTTCATTGAGCTGATAAAAGAGTTTCTTTGTAAACTCAATTTGCTACAAACTTAGAGGTTGTTTGGTGATGACTAAAATTAGATTTCTAGTAAATTGTGATAGAAATTTTTGAAATGTGTGGTTGAAAAGTTGTGGAACCCATGAAAGATGTGATTAATATTGATTGTTTGACTTTGACTTAAATTAAATTTTGATTTTAATCCGTATCAAACAAGACCATTGTCTTTATTTGATTGAAGAAAAAAATTATGTCCTAACTGATTAAAATTTTGAAAGCAGAAAGAGAAATAAAATTTGCAAACTCAATTGGTTAGAATTTCGTGATGATAACATATTATAAATTAGAGAGAAAAAAGAAAAGAATGAGAGAAGTCAATAAATTTGTGTATATTTTATTGTGAACCAAAATCTCATATTTATAGGGAAAGATAAGAGATACATTGGTAATAATTTTTTGGACTGTAGGGATACAATTGTAATTCACTAATAGATTTACCATTTACAACGGTAAGATAAATGTTGAAATATAGTGAAAGAAACAAAAAGTTCTCACCAAAAGTGTTTTGGTCAAGTATTACCTAAAGTGAATTAACTAGGTCATTGTCCATGTTTATAAGCATCCAGTCAAGAACTTGCCGTCCTTTGTCACATCAAACTACAGTAACGATTTCGATGATTCGATCTGCGCGCTACCACCATGTTTGAAGAGATTTAATTAGATGTAACTTAGGTTATGATTGTATAATGTCTAGACAATTATTATTCTTTTGTTTAGTAGATGGCGAGGTGTTGACGTCAAATGTGACACTTGTTCTTTTAGAAGCGATTGTTTGGAATGTTTTGATGTCATTGAGAAACACATTTTCTACTAGGTTAATGATAATGTGTGTTGATGATGGTCGACTCTCGTCGAGCTCAATGGATGAACTTTTAGTTCGACCTTATGTTTTGACTTGAAAATTTCTATAATAAAGTTCTACCTGGTCCTTTTTGAGGTGGGCTCGAGATTTTCTTGCTCAAAACACCAACATTGATGATAGATTATGCTAAAACAAATGTAGATGATATATTTGTCACATTTCATAAAAATTGGAGATAGAAAATGAAAATTTCCCTCTAATAAAAGATTTAAGAGTTTTTATTCACATAAAAAAATATGGGTAAGTAAAAATAAAATCCTAAAGTTAAGTAGTAGTAATTGAGAAGATGCTTAGTTGGTAATTGAAAAAGGGTAATTAACACATAATATCCCCACTTTTCATTACTATTGTGAAAAACGTCCATACCTTTTATTTTTTGATATTTTCACCATTATTTCCAACTTTCTTTGTGGAAATAGTCATTTTCATTTATTTTATCAATTAAAAATTGTGTAATGATGAATATTATTATATTTAAATAAAAGAAAAAGAAAAAAATAATTGCAATTATAGTCCAATTTTTTTTAAAGAAGAGCAAATATGTCTCAAATAAATTATTAAAAGGGTAATTAGTACATAATGTCCATTCCTTTTACCGTTATTGTGAAAAAATTCCATACCTTTAATTTTTTTTGGTATTTTCATCCTTAATTATACATTTGATTGCGCAAACCATCATTTTCATCTAATTTTTCAATGAAGAACTGTGAAATAATGAATATACTATCATACTTAAATAATAATAATTTTTTTTTTAATTTCTAGTTCTTTAATAATTTATTTGTGACTCATTTTTATTTTTTATTTAATTTCTAAATAAATTTAATTGGGACTCGTTTGTACATTTTTTAAAAAATTAATTTTTTAATAATTTATTGATGACTCGTTTGCAATTTTTTTTTAAAAAAAAATTGGGACTATAGTGCAATTAATTGTTTGGTTTTTTTATTTATTTAAATATGACGATATATTCGTCATTTCACATCTTTTTATTTAGAAATTGGATGAAAATTGATAAAAATGATGGTTTGCGTAATCAAATGTATAATTAATGGTGAAAATGCCAAAAAAATAAAAGGTAGAGACATTTTTACAATAGTAGTGAAATGTATGGATATTATGTGCTAATTATCCTTTTAATAATTTATTTGGAATTCATTTGCGTCATTTAAATAAAACTGGGACTATGATTGCAATTTTTTTCCTTTTATTTTATTTTAAAAGAAGGTTATATGTCATTTTATAATTTTTAATTAAGAAAATTGATGAAAATGACATTTTGCGCAATGAAATGTAAAAATAAGGATGAAAATGCCAAAAATTAAAATGCAATAACGTTTTTCCCTGCGAACACATTATGGAATAATTACCCAATTGAAAAATTAAAAAATAGGGGCGAGGACAATGCCTATATATAGTCCCCTTTTGAGTGTTTTTATGTCCCTCTGCCTCTTACACTTTACCTTCAGGCTTCATTAGGCTATTTTCTGGCTCTTCGTGTTCAATTGAAAATCAATTACTGTGTAAGTGCATTATTTCCCCCCATCCAAATTTTTACGAGACAATATATATTCATGTGTATATATATCAAAAATTATAAAAAGATAACAATGCAGTATGTGTTTTTCTATTTTTATGAAGATTCAAGATTAATGTGTTTCTGATGAATTAGATCCCAGTTCCCACCTTATGATTTAACTTTCCATTAATTGATATCGTTTTTAAACATAAATTTGGTATATATGAGTTCTTATCAACGGCCCATGTGAATATTTGGAAAATCTGCATATCGTCCAAAAGAGGTAGATTTTTTAATTTATTTTGTGTTGAATATGTATGATCTCTGTGGACCTCAAGAAGCTTTGTTCTTTTTCACGGTTCTCGTAATATTTTGCTACAATTTGATCTAATGCCTGTAATCCGGTGCAGTGCTCCAAATTTGGATGCTTGTGACTCTGAGATCAGGGGATTGGATTTTTATTTGCTGTAATTCGTAGATCTCGTAACAGTATTGTTTCTTTTTTGTTGCTTAACTTGCGATATGAATGTCCTTTCAGATCTCTTCTCGATATGGCAAATCATAAACCGCAGAATATCCTGATTACTGGAGCTGCTGGTTTCATAGCATCCCATGTTGCAAACAGGCTAATTCGCAATTACTCCGAGTACAGAATTATTGTTCTTGACAAACTGGATTACTGTTCAAATTTGAAAAACCTTGATGCCTCGCGATCATCCCCAAATTTCAAATTCGTGAAGGGAGATATATGTAGTGCCGACCTTGTCAATTATTTACTTGATACAGAGTCTGTTGACACAATTATGCACTTTGCAGCACAAACTCATGTTGATAACTCATTTGGTAACAGCTTTGAGTTTATGAAGAATAATGTTTATGGGACTTATGTCCTCCTTGAAGCTTGCAAAAGTTTTGGTCAAGTTAGGAGATTCATCCACGTCAGTACAGATGAGGTCTACGGCGAAACAGATGAGAATGCTGTCGTGGGAAATGATGAGAATTCGCAGCTTCTCCCAACAAACCCCTATTCCGCATCCAAAGCTGGGGCTGAAATGCTTGTCTTGGCATATGGACGATCATATGACCTACCTGTGATCATCACAAGAGGGAACAATGTTTATGGGACACATCAATTTCCTGAAAAGTTAATTCCTAAATTTATTCTATTAGCAATGAATGGAAAGCACCTTCCAATTCATGGTAATGGTTCCAATATTAGAAGTTACCTCTACTGTGAAGACGTAGCAGAGGCTTTTGATATCATACTCCACAGGGGTGAAGTAGGTCATGTTTACAACGTAGGGACAGATGGGGAAAGGAGAGTTGTTGATGTTGCCAGGGATATTTGCAGGCTATTTTCGTTGGATCCGGATGCTGTGATAAAGTGTGTGGAGAACAGGCCCTTTAATGACCAAAGATATTTCTTGGATACTAAAAAGCTGAAAAATTTGGGATGGTCGGAGCGTACTTCATGGGAGGATGGTCTAAGGTTAACTGCTGAGTGGTATATGAGAAATCCTGACTGGTGGGGAGATGTTTCTGGGGCATTGCTCCCTCATCCAAGAATGCTATCTATGCCTAGAATTGAGAAAGAGAAGAACTTTGGTGTTGGAGCTCTTGAGTCGTCCTATGTGCTAAATGATTGTGGTCTGGATGGTCAGGATCAAATAGCCATGCATCATAAAAAATCCATCACTGCACATAAAAGCCGTCTCTGACATTCGCAATCTATGATAGAACATGGTCTTTCTGGAAAATCTGTGAGAAACAAGTGGTACATGGGGTGCTTTCTTCAGCAGTTTCAGTATTTGTACATTTCGGAAACTCGTTGTCTTGATGAGTCAATGACACTGGAAAGACTCGAGTTATTTTTTTCACAGATGGTTCTGCTTTTGAATTGAACCAGGGTGGCAGTGCCTATGGCATCATGATCTGTTAAACCAACTTATTGCCAACATAAAATTGACAAGGTTCAGCTACCAAGTTAGTGTAGTCGAGTATCTCCAGAAAGTCGAATAAAGAGTTCACACAAGTTGGTAGTATACTCCAAAAGTAGATAGAGAACGATTGAACGAGCATAGCTATTGATCATCCTTAGCGACTGTAATTATATTTATTAGTGAACTAAAGCTAATGTAGTCGATTGTTTGTCCACCGGTAGAAATGATTTTTTGAACTTGTTTCCATTTCTTGTATATTGTTTCTTCGATTGGACTTGGCTCCATATGTTCTTTATTTAACTTTCCTTCTAACTTCGAGTACTAAAAATTATGTCAAAATCCTTAGGTCTCGACTTGCCTTTGAGTCTATTTATCTATTTAGTGTTATTTGTGTTAAAGCATCTTCGAGAGACTATTTATTTATAAAGAGTATATTTAAATTGAAAGAGTCGAAATTTTTATACATTCTTTGAGTCTTACAAGCTCCCTGTTTTGGTATTTCATTTTACTTTTTTCAATAAACATTTATTGATTTCTTTTCATAATTTATTTGACATAATTTTTTACATGCCAATTAATTAATCAATTTGGTTTGAATAATTTAAGAAGTATACTACTGAAATATGTGATTTATTAAATGCAATGATTGCACATTATGCGCATGTTAGGTAGAGAATAAAATCAAATTTTTAATTTTGATAAAAATTGATGAAATGTGTGGATGAAAAGTCGTCGATCCTATGAAATATGCGATTAAGAGTTATTTCCTTGTAACTTACTAGGAATTACCGATGCTACAATGGCAGCACTTTTATGGTTTCCTTTTTTTTTTTTGCCATCTTTCACTATAAAAATGACTAGTGTCCCTTGGCAATGTTTTCCATGTACATAGCACGATTCTAAAATTAATTTTTGATTTTAAGTTTAATAAAAATCTAAATTTTATCCTTGTCAAACATGGGCTAAGAATAGAGGGTGAGTTTGACTTTCTAGATTTGAAGAGTCAAACTCACTCTCTATTATAAAAAGTTAAAATAGAGAATTTTTTGGAGCTTGTTTTTGACTTCCTAAAATAAAGCGCATTCTGTATTTCGAGAGTCACTTGAAAATGCTCTTTCATCATTAGAACTACGTTGTAGATAGTTTGATTTAACATATAACAATCATTTCTTGCCGGTAGCTTGCATGAATTTTGTATCACTAAAAATAATACGTTAATAGTTTTTCCTACTATTTTCGTGCACTTCTATCGATATCGCATTTGAGATTGATGTTGCTATTTTCCTGCAGATTCTATGCTTCAAATGCAAATTTATAAAATATTTGTAGAGATTAATGTATTAATTATGAATCAACCCAACTCCAAATAGATTTTATTTTGGAGTGATATGAATTATAAAAAATAAATTCAAAACGATATCAATTTTGATCGATCACACCAGCAAAAAATTAAAGAAAGTGTCGGTCAACCCAAAATAAGCATTTTTGAAAGAATTTGATGCTATACTAGTGAAATTGTGTACAAGTTATTTTTCTAGAAAGTAATTTTCAAAAAATTATCTTATTTAGTTAAGTGAGTTTTGTTTAGTTAAAAGGAAATTTACAAACTATATTTAACAAAATAATATTTTCGATAATTTCTTATTTGTAAAGAATAATGAATGAAAAAAATTAGAAAAAAGGGAGTCGCAACTGGTTTGAGGTTTAATTTTAGTTCGAACTTCTTAGGACACAGTGCATAGTAGGCACACAATTGAAGCTTTTTTGCTGCTCCTTTCTTCCTGTCGTAGTCGTATTTCTCTCTGGTCATTCTCTCCTATCTTTCTGTCTCTCGTATACGAACGCATTTAAAGTCTTAAACTATTTGACAATTTGTATTGTTGGTTAAACCCTAATTAATCAGGTGATGTAGTCTTTTATTTTATATGCGTGAATTCTACACATTAGTGTTTGTTTACGTATTCACATAAGGGCAAGGCAATTTACTAAAATGCCCCAAAAATTAAGGGTCTTTCGAAAAATCATGTGAAAAGTATTTTGTGAGTAAAAAATACTCTGTAAATTAGATTTTACTTACATTTTGTCATTGTTTTAAAATAGTGACACAGTGTTTCTTTTTAAAGTTAAATGTTAGTTTTTTATTATAAGACTATTATAATATCACTTTTATTAAAAAAAATTATTTTGTCATTCAAAAAAGTGAGAAATTTCAAGAAAGGGACAAACAAAAAAAAGTGACAGAAATTTAAAAAAATGTAACAAATACAAAAAAAAAAAAAAAGATAGAAATCCAAAAAATAAAATAAAAAATGACGTACACTAAGAAAAGTGACAAAGTATAAAAAAAGGAAGAAACATCAATCAAAACATTGAAATCGGTCATAAAAAGTGACATAACTACCCAATATCAGTAAATTCAGGTGATGCAAACTAATCATATAGTCTGTAAATAGATTAGGTCCAAATCGAATGGAACCATCCCTAAACTGTCCGGGGTTGGTGGAACTACTTCACCATCCATGTCAAACACACAATTATTGTCAAAAGAAGGTGTCTCGGCTCTTGGCATGTAGGAGGAGGACACTCCAACAAGCGTCACATCTAAGTCAGCAAGTGGCTTCACCACTGGTTCCAATAACGTACCAGCAGTTATCTGGTGCACATTATTTATGGTGAAAGGGTTTTAGTTAATTTTAGGGATAGTTTGGCAGTGGGCCTAATTACCTCTTTACATAATGCCCTCTTTAAGTTTAGCCCTTTTAGGGGCAGAGTCCAGGCACAGGGAACTTTGGGATCCAATTCAATCTCTCATTTTATTTTTTTTAAGAATTGGCCTATTGGGCTTTCCAATATACCAGCCCTATAGAAAAAAAATGAAACAAATAAAATATAATCTGACCCAAATCCATTTAATCCAATATCATCTCTCGGCATTGAAGGAGATCCCAAATCGGCAAATCCAAACCCGAAGGCTAAAACAGAATCTGGGACTTGAATTCTCTCAAC
>CAIGRP010083367.1:0-55194 GCA_903798385.1 Fraxinus cuspidata
TGAATTGGTGAGCATGTGGACAAAAATAAGAAAACACATTGTCTAGAAAATTTAGCCAATCAAACACTCTTGGACAAAGATGTAATTCCATTTCCAATTTCATGGAAAGTTGGGCAAATCAAACATACCCTAAATAATTTCATACTATTAAAGCATTTATTTATATTTTCCGGTCGATTATTTTGAAGATGTATTTTTGTTCTATTTTTTTTTTTTTACTTTTTCTTCACGTATGTTTGAAAAATTAGTAAGAATTGTGTAATATGAATTTTGACGTGATTTCAATTTGAGATGATATAGTCGAGTTAATTTCTGGTTTTGGATTCACGTGATTGCTGGTAATATATTTTTAGTTATATATATTATTTTTGTGGTGAATCCAATTGGTGATGTTAGTCCTATGAGTTATCTAATTCCTGGTTTTGAATTCACGTGATTGCGTAAAATGTATTTTGAATTATATGTGAATATTGTCGTGATTCTAATTGGAGATGATAGTCTTACGAGTTAACTAAATCTTGGATTTGGATTTTGCGTGTAATATATTTTGAATTATGGCAATTTTGAGTATGTCCTTCACTTGTTAACATCTGATAAAAATTTCAAGTTCAAATAAGATCTGCTGCTTATTCAACTTCGTGGTTATGCATTTTGCTTTAACTTCAAGAAGAGAGACTCGCGATATTTCAATACAACTTGCTTTTATCTGTCCGTTTTGGTCCATTTTTTAAAATTTATTTTTTTAAAACAATTCACAACGATTATCAACTTTACAATAAAAATTTCCATCAGTTTTTATCAAATCTTTATCGTGTTCTCGAAGCAAATGGTAAACCAAGTCAACTTTGCATTTGATCAGGTCCAATAGCATCTCACCCACTTCCTATAGAACCTGTCTGGGAGGGATTTACCCAAGATTTTTAGCCCAAGTATGACTGTCTTCCTTTCCATGCTACCAGGCATTTAAGCTATCAGTAGAAACTATCACCTAAAAGATGTTAAAAGTCTATAGTACCCTTTTCATTACTTTTCATTACTTTGTACACATTTCTTCCAATCATCATATTTGACTATTCTTAAAGGGCATCTTGGGAAAGTATCATAATTTAGTGGAAGGGCAAACAAAGTGAACAGCTACAATGGGCCCACTTCTGAGCTGCCCAGTTATAAAATTGCTACAAATCTTGGGAAAATCCCTTCCAAACAGGCGCCCAATGTTACTCGGACAATCTACACCTACTTTGAGGGGTCAATAGTCAACGTTTTAATTCGTAAAAAACGTAGGTAATATGGAAAAAATCTGCATCAGCGTATTATATGAGCACAAAAGTTAGACAATCTATATATCCAAATCTGTTCTTTTTGATTGTCGATACGAGTGCAACGATGAATCCCCCAATTGTCAAATTTGTATCAGAATGCTTTATCAAACCCAAATACAGTTCAGAAGAGTCGAAGAAACCTGTGTATTTGGCACCATGGGATCTTATGATGCTGTCGGTGCATTACATCCAAAAGGGCCTTCTCTTTCCCAAGCCTCCAGGTTTTGATGAAAATTCACTAAAGGATCTGCTGCAAAAGCTTAAAGAGTCACTCTCTCTCACTCTCGTCCATTTCTTCCCATTAGCTGGTCGCCTTGCGACTTTGCAGCAAGACGAGCCTCCTCTTTACACCGTCTATGTCGACTGTGTTCATAGTCCTGGGGCCAGATTTATTCAGGCATCGCTCGATTTGAGTGTCTCTGATATTCTGTCACCAACTGATGTTCCCCTTGTTGTTCAATCATTCTTTGATCATGATAGGGCAATCAATCATGATGGTCACACCGTGTCCTTGTTAACCATTCAAGTGACAGAACTGATTGATGGCATATTCATTGGATGTTCAATTAATCATGTGGTTACTGATGGAACCTCTTTCTGGCATTTTTTCAATGCATGGTCTGAGGTTTTCAAATCGAAAGTTGAGAACAATTTATCCATTTCTAGGCCCCCTATTCACAACCATTGGTTTCCTGAAGGGCATGGTCCAATTCTCAATCTCCCTTTTACTCATCACGATCAATTCACCAGTAGACACGATGCTCCTATAATGAGGGAGAGAGTTTTCCACTTTTCTTCCGAGTCACTGGCAAAACTCAAGGGAAAAGCCAACTCTGAATCCAATGGCACCAAGATTTCGACTCTTCAGGCATTGTCTGCTCATGTATGGAGGTGTGTCACAAGGGCTCGGGGATTTTTACCAGATGAGAAAACCAACTGCAGATTGGCTATCAATAACAGAACAAGGTTGAATCCACCCTTACCTAACGACTACTTTGGAAATTGCATACAGACAGTGAAAGCAACCACCACAGCTGGAGAGTTGCTAGGGAACAGCCTAGGATGGGCGGCTTGGCAGTTGCATCAGGTCGTGATCAACCATACCGAAAAGAAGGTGCTTGACTGGGTTGATTCCTGGATCCAAACTCACTTTATATATCAGCTGGGGCAATTCTTTGATACTTCAAGCATAATGATGGGGAGTTCACCAAGGTTTGATATGTACGGGAACGAATTTGGACTGGGAAAAGCATTGGCAATTCGCAGTGGATATGCAAACAAATTTGATGGGAAAGTATCGTTATATCCAGGAATTGAAGGGGGGACAAGCATGGACTTGGAGATCTGCCTTCAACCACATTTCATGAAAGCTCTTGAATCTGACCTAGAATTTATGGACACAGTATGCTTCTAAATTCTCTGTTTCTGTAGCTCTGCTAGAAGTGGCTTTATATCGTCAGAGATCAGTTTTCTTTCCCTTAAAACAATTGGCTTTCAAAGTCAAAAAATAATTATAAGTTGTTATAGTCCATAACCGTGATGAAGTCCATAAACAATTGGATCAATATTAGCACGAATCAACATTTTTGATCACGTGTTCTTCAATTCTTTTATGCTTCTGCCTATAAGATTGTTCAATCCTAAAATCACCTAATAGGTAATCATAAGGAATTAAAATTAACAATTAATAAGCAACAATTCACTTTTAATTGTTTATAGATGGTTAGTCAATCAATTCAATTTTTCTATGGTTTGAATGCCACAGTTATATAGAAAGTAGTAAATAATACAAAATATGATAAATGAGAAAACCTTTAACTAGGTATAAACACTGGGACCAAGCCGTAGTTTTCACTACAGATAATGTGAACTTACAATAGACAATGTGAACTCACAGTAAGAGACAGCATAGAAAATTCACTAGACTTGCTGATCTAATTCCTGCAATCACCAATATCAGCTGGAACGTGTTTCACTCACACCTGCTTTCGATCTTCTGGAATTGTCTCGGTCTCATGTGGACCATTAAGAACGTCTTGTTCTTGTACTCTTCATGTGTTTGCTGTCCAACCTCCCTCAATTTTCAGCAATTTTGAAAACTATTGAGAAAATACATTCCTGAATATGAATTTAGGAAGTGGGTGTTTTGGATTTTTCAATTTGATGTTTTCCCAATTTGATAATTTTTTAAAGAAATAAATACAATTATATAAGCATTTCCGTTCTCCTCCAAACTAATCCTCAATATAGGTTGTTGAATAAATCGAGAGAAGAGAATATTTTCTTCTGCAGCAGCCAAGGTATATATACATAATGATATGGAAGAAGGAATAATGTGTCATGAAATATAAATTTTTGCCAAATGAAGCATCTGAAATTAGTTTATTTTTAGTTGAATGACAGTGTTTTTACCAACAAAAATTATTGTTCATGAAAACATGTTTCGAATTAAAACCACTGCAAATGTACGATTCGTTAACAATTAGTAAAGTGGATTTGAGTCTAAGTATCGTCCCATAGAGATTGATTTAGTTCAATTTTAATTATTGTAACCTTAACCGAAACAAAAATAATATGATGTGTTTGTTTGTACAAAATTATAACAAAAATAAGCTACTTATGTAATTATGAGTAAATTAACTAAACTAAATGCAAATTATGCTAAATGCAAGTTAATGTATTTAAATGGATGATAAGCGCACCAGGATCCTGGATTCCCATGCAATAATTCATTTTAATCTTAGTTCTACACATTGATACCACGGGTTTAATTTTTAATCAATATTCCTATTATATTCAACAGTCTCTGAAAAAGTCAAAGACCAATTGAGCGAATGAATGAAATATTGGAAGAAGAAGAAGTGAGAAAAGAGATAAAAAAGAAAAAAAGAAAATGGAGTTCGAGGGTTAAAACGTAAAAATTGGATCTTTGCCTATACTATGCTATAGCATAGTGTATTTGTTTGTGTGGTCGCATGGTGGCCAACAGGGAAATGCAAGGTTGAAGTTTGTTGAATTATGCTATAGCAAGCGATTGTACTATGTTATAATATAGTACATTTCTGAAAGAAAAAAATCTAGTTTCCTTGTGTATCTCCAACTCTTATGGAAACAATATTTGAGATGTCTTTTGAAGAGCTAGGGTCGTCTAGAAACATATAACCACACATTACAGTACATTAGAGACCATAGAAGATGGCAAGAAATATCAAGAGAGATTCCACGACATCAAGATTCATAATTTGGGTGATGTTTACTTTGTATAATTCTTGTTTTCTTCTCAATATCATATTAGTCTAGATTATTTATTTATTTATTTTTTTGTGTTAGGAGAATGATAAAACATGTAATATGAGTTTTTAATTTTTTGTTTTATATATTTGATATTTGAAAGTTACGAGTCGAACCTAAAACCACATAGAGAGAGGTGAATAAGTGAATAACAAAGAATTAAAATCAACAAGTCACGTTTTAATTGTTTAGATGTTTAATCAATCAAGTAAATTTTATCCTATATTCAATTGCCACAATAATAAATGAAGCAGTAAATAATACAAGATTTGTTGATGGAGAAGAGGATAAAAGCTCATGGATCAAGCCAGTAACTATAGACAATAATAACTTATAATATGATACAGCCTAGAAAACCCACTAGACTCGCTAATCTAAATCTGGCAAACCATCGGACTCGCTGGAATGTGCTTCACTCACACATGTTCCTAGTTTTCTATAATTGTCTATTTCCCGTGTATCACTAAAAACACCTTATTCTTGTACTCTTCATATGATTATGATCCAACATTCCTCAATTTTCAGCAACCTCTGGAGGCTATTGAGAAAATATTCATTGAAACTTAACGGGCTCTGATACTATGTAAAGATTTGGAGTTCCATCTTAAAAGGTCAACCTTATTAAAATGAGTAACACAATCCTTTATAAGTTGGTTTATGTTTACATCTTTATTCGATATGAAATTGTATCCCTTAACACCACCCACCAACCACCTCTCTCTTAAAAAACAGGAAATACAAGATATATCAGAAAATGGAATAGAAAATTAGATCCGGAATCAAAGAAAACGAAAACAAAAAGGAAAAAAAGAAGAAGAGAGAAATAGATCTTCTACAAAATTTTTGATAAAATGCATTTTTTCAGGCTTTCCCTTGTTGTCAAAGAACATTTACAAACACTTCTTTAGTTATATGTTTCGGTCAATCTTGAAAATGTTTCTTCTTCATTTGTGCACTTATAATGACTTTAAGAAGAGAGGATTTCATCATCAAAGAATCTTTTTTAGGTTGTAGATGAAATACAAGAAAAGAGAGACAATGCAAAGAAGTTTAGTGTGTACTTTTCTGGGTGCTGCTGTGAAGTTGGTGATGGAAAATGAAGTGGAGAGTGAACACCATTTAGAAAATGGTATCGAAACATACCTTTTGGAATCTTCATGTCAAAAAAAAAAAACACACACACAGAGATAGAGGTGTGGCGATTACACATGAGAAGTTAGAGCTCTCTCTCCCTTTCTCCCTCTCTTCCTCAACCTCTTGCTTGCATATGCCTCTCTCTTTCTCCCATTATCCTTTGCCCTCTTTCTAATAAATTGGAATACCTTAGGTTGAAGATCCTAAGGTCTAAACCCAGCTCCATTGCAACTCAGAGAATGAACTACCTTAACAAGAAGCAGCTGCTCTATCTTCTTCCTATATGAAACAACTTGGGCATGTGGGATCTGGTATTTCATTCTTTTTTTTTTTTTTGTTTGTTTGTTTTGAAGTTAGTGGGGTTTCTGGGTTTTAATTCAATTGGGTTTTTTCGGCACTGATGGCACCTTTGAGAGGAAACAAAAAGAAAAGGAAGGTCGAGAATAAGGATGAAGAAAACTCTTTGGTTTCTGGGTCTTCAGAAGAGGGCTCTTCGAACTGGTGGAATGCTCTCTCAAAGAAAATTTCTGGTAATCCAAATTCTATATCAGTTTACTTTTTGTTAAAAATCTAATATTTTATGAAAAAATTGATGTTTTGTTTGTTCTGTTGATCATTTAAGCTATAATTGGAGATTTTTAAACATCTAATCCTGATTGAATTGAGATTTTTTGTGTTTGTTTAATTTAATTTGTCTGCCCTTAAATTGAATTTAGATGTTGTGTGTTTTTTGAATGTGTATGAATGTGTTGTAGAAGATCCCTTTTTTTGCTTTGATTTTTGACTTTTAAGCTATCCTTTCTATTAACGCTTCGGTTTCATTAATTTGACATATAATTCAAGAAATCGTGCGAGTTTCGTTACAGTGAATTAACATGTTTGTATTTTGTGAATGCATGTGAATGCGTTAGAGTAGTTCTCTATTTTGCTTTGAATTTCAACTTTTGTGTTATCCTTTCAATTAACATTTTGGTTTCATTAATTTAGAAAATTATTCAAGAAATATGCAACTTTAGCCATCTTTGAGCGGATATATAAGCATCATTGTGTCATCTTCGTGCGGATGTATAAGCATCATTGTGCAGATTAGCACTTACTGATCCCTTTTCTTAAGAATGGTAAAAAATCTACTGGAACATTTTGGGAATGAATTGTTGCTGTTTCAAGAACTAGTTAATTCTATTTTCATCAAAACAGAGAATATGTGAACCTCCTTCTGTTCAATGATGATAACACCATTTCTCTTTGGATGTTAGTTATTATTTTTCTGCAGCTCCAATGAAGTATAGGATTTTGCTGTTAAAAGCAATTTCAGAAGCCACATTATCAATTATCTTGTAGTTTAGTTTTTGTGCAACTGTTAAGGAACAAAATTTATTCCTCGTAGTTCTAAAACCTGGAATCCTCTTATTTTTACTGAAGTTTAGGGTAATGAATATTGATTTTCATTGTTTGGAGGGGGAATTAATTGATGACTATGGGGTTCTTGTGCAGATATGAACTTATTTTCATTGTGTACAATGGCATTAGTGATTGAAAATATTAATCTATATGAGACTTCGAAAGGAGTTTCTAATTAATTGATGGAGTATATGATATGCATAGAACTGCATTCATATATATAAAAGTGTGCCATGGGATGTAGATATTACTTATAAATTCAGAAAGGTTTGTAGGTTGTTCGCACAATTCAACAACTTATATGTGCAAACTTAGTGCATGTTTAATATACAGTACTGAATAGGGCTGAACAATTAATAAACTATATTTTAGCTTATTTTTCTTCCTTAATACTGTTCAATACTCTCAAATCCTCTTCACCAAACATGCCATTACCGTTTAGCTATGATACACCGACACGGACACGTGTGTCCGACACGATACTTGTCGGATACGCCGACACGCGATTTTTAAAAAAGTACAGACACGACACGTCATCGACACGTTGATTAAATACTTAAAAATTCTTCATTTATATAGTATAAATTTAGTTTTATACTTGTTATTAATTTTTCTTGTTGAAATCTTCTAAACATGAGTTTATATTTGTTACTTGCTAATAACTTTGAATTAATACTATATAATATTTCTAATATAAAATAAAAAATGATTACGAGTGTTCGAGAAGTGTCGGTATCAACTCGTGACCGACACGTGTTGGACACGGACACGCTACTGTAATTGAAGTGTCCGTGCTACAGAGCCGATTAGAAGTTGATTGTTTGGTTGAGTTTGAAGCATAATGGACTTATAAGCCCTTCTTTCTTGTTGGATTCAATTGGAAGTGTAGTCCTAATATCCCGTAGAATGAATGAAGAACTTGTGAAATACAGAAAACACCCGTGTTAGGGATGGGACCTTGTCCAACAAACATACATATTTGTGTCAACAGAACATAAGTTTTATATTCAGCTGATGGAAATAACTAGCACATCTCTCCCTGTAACATATATTTTTGTTGTGGAGAGAAGGAAAATAACTGGAATAGAATGTTCGCATAGGCTTATTTTCAGAAAACCAACCGGTAAGTAGGCTAGGTACCCTTTGGTTTGTTTTCCAATCCTTCTTTTGCATATGTTCAGGAACTAAACATCCTCCTCTTGTATTATTTTAACTAGAATAGCGTGGGTAAGGATTCATTCTAAATCCTCCAGCGGGCACAGTGGATTTCTTCTTAAAAAAAAATAAAGTAAGTAAAAGATTGAAAAATCAATGGAACTGCTCGAGATTTCATATAGATTTTAGCTTATTATCTTATTAAACAGATGAGTTTGGTAAAAAATTATTGAAAAAGTAACCGATGATGGGCTACATTTTTGATATTGAAGGAGCCGTGTGTTGTTGACTGAACTTTAGTAAAGCATTCTACTATTGAGTCTCTTACTTGTAGAAGACAAAAGGAGATGTATAAAACTCCATTTGTTGCTTCTAATGTAAAGTCAATGCTTCTAAATATTTTAGGGTACATGCAATGTGTTAAATAGGTTCTCTTTCTAATATATCTGCAAACCAATTCACAGTAACAATTTAAGGAATCACACTAATATCTAGAAATAGTGATCTTAAAAGTTCGGAGTTAACTAAGGTAGTTTATAGTGACATAGAGTAGGAATTATACATAGCATGTAAATGCCGTGACTAATACTCATGACTTATGAGTACAATAAGTGCATATTTCATTATTTTATAGGAATTGATAATAGACAATATTTGAATTTATTTATTCTTCCTTATTACTGTCCATTAGTGTAAAGTACACAGTACCTAACAAGTCATAAGAGATTTCTGCACGACCTCGGCAACTAAAACCAAATATCGGAGTTATATCATTAGTCTGAGTATCACATGAAACACGGAAGAGAATCAAGAGACATATTTTCAGTCCTATCTGCTGTCCTTGTTCCACTATCCAGGATGTATTCTTTTAGATTCATGACCTAAAAAATTGATTGATGAACTGACTTTGTTTGGATTGATTTTGTTTTTGATTTAGCTGCTTCTTTCTTTAACATGGGTTTCCATTATTTGTAGCTTTTTTTCTATCTGTAAACAGTCAACTAATAGCTCGTCTTCTTATATAATTTAAAATTGTCTTTTGCTCATGTGCATTTACAAAGTGGCTTGATTAGATTTTTGACCAAGTTTTCTTAGACTTCTGATAAGAAAAGGGCAGTGAATATTTTTATTTTTTATTTTATTTTTTAACTTTGATTTTCTATATTATTTTTCTGGGGATCCTCTTGAAATAGTTTCTCAAAAATCAGGAAAGATGATTATAACTGAAGCTTTGCTATTAATTTTCATAGTTGCTTTAAACATCTGCCTATGAACTTCTATATTTATTAGACAGTGCTTGTAAAATATCTCATTGTGGTGCAAATATGTAAACCTCGAATACTTCTTGTAGATCTATTTGAAATATATGATGAATAAGGCCTATAGTTATGAACTAGCAAATCAAGCATATTAGAGTATAGCAAGTGCTGGTGATATAACTACATTTTCTGAGTGCTGGTTCGTAGTTTGCTTGAGATTTATTAGGAAGAAGTACAGCATCTAGGTAGTTCCAAAGTCTATCAGAATAGAAGAAATTGTTTCATTTTATCATTATGGATGATTTGAAAGAACTCTCACTTTTTATATATCATGTGATTTTCAGATTTAAAAAAAGTTTCTGTACCATGTGAACCCCACCCGTTCTAGCATTGTAATCCATGACTCTAATGGTTCTAAAGTAGATCATATTAGAACCAACCAAGCAAAAAAAGGTTATTCGAATCTTGTCAATATTTTGTGCACAGTAGTTAGCAATAGAAGCATTATTATTGTAAACATTAGCAAAACTGAATGAGAGAGTTAGGACTGAACTTATGGTTTTACAGGATACCAAAAAATTGTATGATTGCTTCCTGCAATTGATTCCATATCTGAATGCTGGAGCTGTCTTTTGCATATTTACGTTTATTGGGTTTTCAAATAAGATGGAAAAAAAAAAATTCCTTATACTTCCAATGCAGGTAAAAAAAAAAAACTGAGCAAAAATTGTTGTTTGTTGTCTTCTCTTGTTTTTGTTGTTCATCATCTGATATAGCTAGATAGCCAACTCTTTTTCCTTGTCAATGAGATTGAGCTTATGAAGATTCATGAAGATCACGAAGATTGACGAAGATTATGACTTAACATAATTATGTATATAGTTGTATTAGCATATTATATAATTGTATTTAGCATATTTAAGTTGATTACATCTACCATATTTAGATTGATACCATAGTTCTATAAGATAATATTTTCCAATATAATGCAAGCCCTTAAGGAAAATTCATTCGATCAAAAGTTTGTCATGATATTGGAGCCTATCTCGTAGACTTTATACTGAATCCTCGATTTTCTTTGAGCATAACCCAGCCTCTCACGTGGGTTTCTTGTGGTGATCCACAGTTGACAGAATTTTTGTCAATGTGTGACTCTTGTGGTTGGTGGTTAATGGTTGATAGATTTTTTGTCAATGTGCGACTCTTGTGGTAGTCCATGATAGATACAATTTCTGTCAAGTGACTCTTGTGGTGGTCCACAATTGATAAAATTTTTGTCAACGTGTGACTCTTCAGTGCGTTGAGTTATTTTGTGGGAGGTCCATTGAGGCTTATTTTAGCAGTGTAGATTGTGGCATGTGCATGCGGTTATTTTTGGGCTGGCAATTGGAGTTGGGCCTTTTGAGTTCTTTTGTACACCATTCAACAAATTGACGTTTCTTGATTATCCAACATCAACGTGAGGGAATGTCAATGAGATCGACATAGATCATGGAGATTGACAAACATCACGAAATTGACGAAGATCATGACTTAACATAACTATGTATATAATTGTATTTAGTATATTTTGTTTGATTATATTTACCATATTTAGATTGATACCATAGTTGTATAAGGTAACATTTCCTCTATAATGCATGGAATCCCTTAAGGGAAATTCGTTCCGTCAAAAGTTTGTCACTCCACATATAGCTCCACCGGAAATAATAATTTTACGGATATAACAGATGGAAAATGGTATTTTAATGTATTAGGGAAAGTATCCTGGAAGGAATGGTTTTAATTTTTCGACTGTCATCTCGAATTAATTCAGGCCTGCATTAAGTGAAAGTGGATGAACTAAATGACTTCTTCCTTCCTAGTTAAGCAGTTTCAGGAAACCTTCTGTCTATTAACAGTTCTATTTATTTATTTATTTTAATGATATGACATTAGGTAATCAAAGTAAAACAGGATGATGTCCATTATCCAAAAATAAGTATCCGTAGATGTTTAATTCATATTAAGGGATGGAAGTCTACAGGGAGATTCATGTCCTCAGTTTTTTCTGGTTCATAAATTTAGCAATGGCAAGTTAAGCATAAAGATCGTCCCCCAATGGTTTGCTTGTGTACCAAGAGCTTGAAGATTTGGTACCACTTAATTGCCCTAGTCTTGATTATACTTTAAATTGAAAAGTACTAATCAGTTATCACATCTCAATGTGACTTTAGAATGTTGCTCATTTTTTGAAATGTGCATTCTAGCTTGACATTCATATTTTTCCCTTCTCTTTTCTAGATAAGTTGGTTGGCACATCACTTTAGTTGATATATTTTGCACGCTATAGAGCCGATATATATTTCTTATGTTCATGTACTGTTTTTTTTTTTTTTATATATATGTAAATGTAGAATTATATAGATTAAAACTCATGTACAACTACACCAGGCGTACCCGAGCTTACAAAATCCCTACAAAATCATAAGTTGTACCAACGACACGATCTATCGACCCTAAGCTAGGGACTCAAAATGGATCAAAATGTTAGGATACAATGTAAACATAACTTTGTATGCATGTGTTTTGATCCGTCTCACAATACTATCGGAGCATGGCCTAAGATCTTCAAATATCTATTTATTTCTAGCTATCCAAATGTTGTAGACGGTGGTAGCTAGTGCGATTCTCTTGACTTTACTTTGCTAAGAAGTCCCTCGAGCCTCCTTTTTAATCCACTTTAATGAACTTGCTAATGTAGACATTGAGCGTGTAATACCCATCCACTCTCGGATCTGTCCCCACAATGACTCACTGAACGGACACGCGTAAAACAATGTTCATGGACTGTTTT
The DNA here is from genome assembly GCA_903798385.1 of Fraxinus cuspidata. Lineage (NCBI taxonomy): Eukaryota > Viridiplantae > Streptophyta > Magnoliopsida > Lamiales > Oleaceae > Fraxinus > Fraxinus cuspidata. Next base: position 12,399 of record CAIGRP010083367.1, read on the forward strand.
TCTAATGGGCATTTCACACTATTTGAGGCATTCTACTTTACATGTCATGTAGGATATTCATACAATTCCTGTTTATCGATAAAGGCCTAACAGATTATGATTGACTTTTCTCATATCAGTTTACTACTTTTTCATTGCAGGTAGTCCATCTCAACCAAAGGGATTGGATAAGTTCAAATCTACTTTCCAAATGTCGAGAAACACATTCGACTATATATGTTCCCTGGTAAAAGATCACATGATGGCCAAAACACATTTTTCTTTTTCAAATGGAAAACCATTGTCATTACATGACCAGGTAGCTTTAGCTTTGAGAAGGCTATCTTCAGGAAATTCACTAATCTCAATTGGTGACTCGTTTGGGGTACACCATTCAACCGTCTCTCAAGTGACGTGGCGTTTTATCGAGGCCATTGAAGAAAATGGACTTCACCACCTCCGCTGGCCTTCTACTGAACGTGAAATGATTGAGATTAATACCAAGTTTGAAAAAATCCGAGGCTTTCCAAATTGTTGTGGCGCGATTGATACCACACACATAAAGATGATGTTAACATCATCTGATCAGGGAGCTGACATGTGGCTTGATCGCAAGGAGAATCACAGCATGATCCTGCAGGTGATTGTGGACTCTGATTTGAGATTCCGAGACATAGTCACAGGATGGCCGGGAAAGATGAACGAGTACTCAGTTCTCCAGAGCTCAAATTTCTTCAAACTATGTGAGAAAGGAGAGAGGTTGAACAGGGAGAAATTAACTTTGTTAGAACAAACTGGAGTTGGGGAATATATAATTGGTGATACTGGCTATCCATTGCTGCCTTGGCTAGTGACTCCTTATCAAGGCAAAGAACTTTCAGAATCCAAAGTCGAGTTCAATAAGAGACTTTCTGCAACTCACATTGTTGCAAAGAGGGCATTGGCAAGGCTGAAGGAAGGATGGAAAATGATTCAAGGAGATATGTGGAGACCTGACAAGCACAAGTTACCAAGGTTTATTTTCGTATGCTGCATTCTCCACAATATTGTTATAGACATGGAAGATGAGGATTCAGACGAGGGGCCTTCGTCTCACCACCACGATCCTGGATATCGTGATGAGGTTTGTGAATTTGTTGACGAGTCTGCTTCGAATTTGAGGGACAAGCTATCTATGCATTTATCTAGGAGTCTGCATTCCTAAGTCAATCTTACATGTGATGGAGTTACTCTCATCATACAGTTAAATAAGATAGGAGAATCCACGGGGAAAAAGAAATTGAGTTTTAATTTTCATTCAGGAATTCACTTTCTTTCTCTTTTTTTTTTCACACAAATTTCAGAAGGTTAATACTTGATTTTGCTATTTCTATAGAGATCTTGGAGACAGTTTTGTGTATTTCAATTTGTTATGTTTCATGCGAGTATTGCTGTACCTTCCCTTCCTTCTCCGGCCCCTGCCCGACTACCACATCCCAGTAAGTTCCCCTTATTGACCAATTCCGAAGCACGACCAGCCCCATATTTTGGCGATCCTTACAAGCCTTCATGATGTGACTGAGAAATGGTCTTTATTTTCCAATATACCTGCTTTACTATAGGGAGTTAGGTGCTGATGCTTCTCTTCCCAAAGAAGATATTCACTATTTTTATGTATATGGTAGATGTTATAAGTTATTACATTGGGGAACAAACATCGATTTAAACGATCGACATGGTTACACTACAACTGATATTATAACTGTCATTACAAAGTCAATCTCTCAGTTAATTGGAGAGTTACTATTATACAAGGTCAGGGAGGGCAGTTTCAAGACTGTACAAAAGACGAGGTAGTACATAGTAAATACTACAGCTGCGAAGCTTCTTCCAGTGTATTCAGGCATTTGTCGCTGCAGAGAAATTAAGTATTATGTTGAAGTTTAGAGGACAAACAGAGCCTTCACTGGAAAAATGCTTATAATCGGCTGATTGGAATCTATAAAGCAGTATCATGCTGATCTTCACTGTGGTCATCATATTTCCTTCAAATTAAAGCCGGGGGATATGAAGTCGATGAGAGAAGTCCTTGAGAAAAATGTAAATTCATCACGAATCAACATAAATACAATGTAACACATAAAAAAAATGTTCGTAAAGGGGAAAGGAAGAAATCGTGGAGGACGATAGGCTTACTAATTTCTACCTTTTCTTGAAACAGCTTCTGCATTTTGTTTTAAAAGTTGCAACCTTTTTGGATGGTTATGACCCTTGGATAAATGACCACATTGAAATGCGATGTATATGATCATTCATAAAGTATTTTACACACACAGTATTGTAATCTACTTCCTCGATTTTCTTAAGAAATAATCCATCTTGTGTAAAAATTTCGCTTCAGCGTTCATGTAAAAGATCAGTGACAGCAAAGTAAATGCAACTACTCGAGCCAAAAAAATGTTGAAAAACAACATTGTAACATGTGAGGAAAATATTGTACTTAAACAAGAAGGAAAATAGAGGATGTTTTATGAAAAGGCTTAGGCAGTAGGAATAATGCCTATCTCATGCTAGAAGAACTTGACACGACATGATATGACTCTTCAATCCACTTCTTAGAATCTGACCACAAATTTGTAAAAAGATTCCTAACATGCCCTAATGATACTTCGCTTCTTTTTTTTGGATCGGTAAATGTGAATATTATAGATCAAAATTTTGTACAAATACACCGAGCATTCCCGGATAAACAAAGATAAAATACAAGTACACCAAGCATATCTGAACGATCAAAATCAAATGCAATACAGATACTCCGGGCAAACAAATGGAATAGTACACCGGGCATTCCCGGACAAAACAACAATCATATGTGACAAACAACTATTACGGGCATACCCGAACAAAAACAAAGGAAAAAAATGATGTACAAACGATATGGATTAATGACTCATAGCTAAAGACTCCCAGTGAATCAAAACATTTGATTACAAAAAAAACATAATTTTGTATACGTGTGTTTTGATTCGTCTAATAATGCCATCCACATGGGGTCTCATGTCCTCAAAGATCCTCCTATTTCTTGCCATCCACATGTAGTAAACGGTGCTTGCTAATGCAATCTTCTTGACCTTACTTTGCCATGAAGTCCCACGAGCCTCCTTCTTGATCCACTTTAAAGCACCAGCAATAGAAGTCATCGCTCTTCTAATGCCCACCCATTCTTTGATCTCTTTCCAAACACATAAAGAGATAGAACATTGGAAAAATAAATGATGGTTAGTTTCCTTATGTGATGCACAAAAAACACAAGTAGAATCAACATTTAAATATAGTAACCTGTCCTTGGTAAGCAACTTTGATAGCGTCCCCAAACAAAGAATGAAAGAGTGCTTAGGTGTGAGATACATCGCTTCTTTGTTGTTACTTTTAGTTGTTTGTGGAGGTATGTATATATTGCTGTCCTCGTAATCTTTTTCCTTATCAATATACACGAGCAGGGGTGATGCCAAAACCCATGTTCAATCTTGAGATAAGTAGCCTAAAAACACTTATCTCAGATGAATGTCTTTTGCATAAAAAAGAAAAAAGAGGATTCCTAACATACCATTTAGCTTAAATATTTTCCCAAATAATCGAGTGTTCTACAAGCAAAGTAAATGCCATAATTTAAACTAGCATTTAGCAATTAGCAGGTGCAGGATATATCAAGTAAATGTAAAAGCAATACAACTTTCGATCTCGTCTCACAATGTCAGAGAGTTCGAAAACTTCAGATCCGAACATGTCTTCACCCTCTATGTGCATATTGGACAGATATTTCTACCATCCAATAACTGCATAAAGCACAACAATGCAAATAAGTAGATACGCTTGACGGTTTAATTATAAATATACAGGTAAGTTCTAAAATAAATAATATTGTTGGTTGGTCAGACTTATAAACAAGTTACTTATTTTGACAATATAATAAGATTTACATTCAATATTGGTAACTTCTAAACATGCTCAGTCAGGCAAGTGAACGCTGTCTACCAGATTACTCGGGAATACCTTGTCATCCATTTCCTTCAAGGCTTTGCTTGCTGCAATCTCCTCGGCGTAATGTACAAATCCATGTTCTTTTGATTTGCCACTTACATGGTCACATACGTCTGCTGCAAAATACATTTAGTCACTTTCTTGCTAAATAATGTCACATTCAGAAGGTAACATAGAAGTTCATTATGTACCTCGAATTACTTTGCCATACTTCTAGAAAGCATTCTTCAGAACAGGTTCATTGGTATCATAAGAAAGTCCTGAAATTCATTACATTTTTTTTTATAGAAGTGAAATACCTATGTTAACATTTTCAGAATTGAAAACAACTGAATAATGGCATGATCTATGCGTTTTTAGGAAATGAGGGAGTATCAGACAAAGAGCTTCTTTCTTGTCAGTGGGGCAATTTATCGAACAGGCAAGAGAAGCATACAACTGCGTGTGCCCGCGCACGTGTGATTCTGTGTAGAGAAAAAGAAAGAGACCTCCAACAAACAATTTTGTAGAAGAGTGGTGCAACACGAGCCACCTATAGAGAGGAGATGAGACAACTTCTCAGGAAGTACATCTGCATCAATAGTTGCACTGTGCAATAATCTTGTAATGTACAAAGAATTCACAAATAATCACCAACCCTTAATTGTCATCATCCTGTAAACCTGTAATCTGACCATCAAAAACTGAATTTATATGAGATTATTGATTGTACAAAGAATGGCAATGGTAATTTCTTTACATAAAGTATTTGCTTTTTAACATTTAACACAGTGAATGTACGGTGGCATGTGGCCTTTACCAAAAATCATTTTCAATGGAAAAACCCAGATAGTCAATCTAACTATAACATCAACATCATCAAATCAACCAAAAAAAAAAAAGGTGAAATTGGAAGAAAAAAATTCAAGAACTGAAGCAAGGGGTTTCACTTTTCATTCATGGATTCAAAGAAAAAGGTGTCTAACAACATAACTACACATTACAATCTTCACTCTCTCCTACCAATTCTTCTAAAAACTCGTTCTAAGCTAAACTAAGCAGCAGCCTTCTTGGGGGATTTGGTAGCCTTTGAGGGTGATTTTGGTTCTTTGGTAGCCTTATCTCCACCAGTCTTCTTTGGCAACAATACTGAATTAATGTTCGGAAGCACTCCACCATAAGCAATGGTTACTCCTTGCAGCAATTTTCCAAGCTCCTCGTCGTTCCTGATAGCCAATAACACGTGCCTCGGGATAATTCTGTTCTTCTTGTTGTCCCGAGCTGCATTTCCAGCCAACTCCAAAACCTAGAACAATTAATCAAATAGGGAATGATCAATTCATGGGCCAAAATGAGATCACAATTCAAATCATTATGAACAATAAACAAAGTGCTTGAAAATTGGAAGTCAATTAAAGATCCAATTCTTGTGTATCAAATCTACATATAATTGATTATATATTTCCAACATTAATCCAAAGGAATGCATAAATATTAAAAATCAAAACAAAAACCAGATTACAAAACATTAGTTAAAATAATGTTAGAACACAAAAATACAGATCTGAACAGAGAAATGCTACCTCAGCAGCAAGATATTCAAGAACAGCTGCCATGTAAACCGGGGCTCCAGTACCGACCCGCTGGGCGTAGCGACCCTTTTTCAAGTAACGCCCAATTCTACCGACCGGGAATTGAAGACCGGCTTTGACTGAACGGGACACCGGCTTCTTCTTCGGGCCGCCGCCCTTCCTTCCTCCAGCACCCTTCTTCACCTTTGTTGCAGCAGCCTCCATTAAATTAGGGTTAAAATTCAGCAATTAACAATATTCAAATGTGAATTCAGGCGATCGAATCGGTGATAGCAAATGGATAAACGGAGTTCGATTATATATAGTGGTGCCGCTAAATTTGGATTGTGAGGATGCCAGGATGGAGTGATGAGCACCGTCGGATTTTAATGTAATCGATTGTGTACGATTATTTAGTCTGGATCCGCGCAATCAGAGTTGGACCAATGGAAAGCAAGATGAGAATTTGAAATTTCATTTTGGCATTTTGGAAATCTTTCCAAACAATTTTGTAACGAAGGAATATGAAAAAATTGCTTAAACAAATTCGTTTACTTATGTGTTTTTTTAGTTATTAATTTAATTATGCATGTACTTGAATTACAAAATCGTCACTATTGTGAATTTACATTGCAATGATTTGGATTATAAAGTAGTAGATGCAATAAATGGAATGGCCTCGATTGGAGTTAATTAATGTTTCAGCTAGGAAGAAGACAAAAAGATTCGTAAAACTCACTATTCACGGGGACCTTGACCCAAAAAGGGAAGAAATTTTCCCGTCTAATCAAGTGGGGTTAGAGCAAAGAACATGGTCTTTACTCCGTTTGAAGTCATTTCAACATATAAGTTTTTTATCACAAAAAAAAAAATAAAAAAAATTACCGTCTAAAAGAAACCTGAGTTGTTCTACAAATTGAGAAAAAAAAAATGTTAATCTTTACATGAAAAAGGTAAGAGCAACAAACAAACAAAAAAAAAAAAAAATGGTAAATGGGACATTGGTCTGCCCTCGTTCCCAATCCCGCCTTAAACAAGTATGCAGCATGGCAGGAGAAAAAATACTCAACGGGACATGAAATGAGAATACCTACCTCGATCGGTCTCATTGCGATCCCTAGGGATAATTAGGACTACTTTTTTTTTTTGGTAAATTACCGTTTCTTGTTTTCTTGAGAAACTAAGTCTATGGTTCATGGTTGCTTTGTTGTTCATCGTATAGTATAGAAGAAAGTTGGGAGATTTTCAATTCTTTTAATCTAGGTTAGTATTTTACGGAACTCATATTAACCTTATTACCAACAAGAACTAATACTAACCAGTCCTTAGTATTTAGTTGAATGGTGGATATAAAACTATTGAAAACGCTTTTTATTTTGCTTACGTGACAATTTTTTTAGCAAGCTCTGAGTGGTATATTGCATGATAGTCCACATCAAGAACAAAATTTTGTTGAGACCCAAAAAATAGTGATCATTAGAATCATTAGAAATTTAGGGTCATGAAGTGTTAGGTTTAACCAACTTATTTATAAGTTCAAATTATTAGACGAGACAAATTAACTTATTTTCTTCTTTACCATGTGTATGATGAATGTGTATGATCAATTTATTTTTATGCCTCAAGCATATACACAATATTCATAAATGAACAATAATGAGACGATTTCAAGACTTACGCCTAATTTGATATGAAGTTGAACATGAATCACCTGATAAATATGCAAAAGCAGGTGAATTTTGATACATAAATTTGATTTATTAGTAAACAAAGACATTACATTCACAAAGAATCACAAAAAGTGCAAACAAATGATATCCCAAAAGAAACAAGAAGCTACATAACTTCAACCATGTACAAGTTTTCCTAATTTAACCTCAAGTTGAACTTTTTGGTGATTTTGTATGGTTAAATGGTTGTTTTTGTTAAATGACAAAGTAATAGTTAAATTTAATTCGTATGAGTGTAATTAAACTCTATGTAAATAGAAGCGAAAAGAAAGAAAATGAAGAGAAAGTGAATAATGAATTCCGAAGCAAGTGATTAACACTTTCTCCTTAAGACAAAATTGTCCTGCAATTGTGATAATAGATAACGACACTTTTCTCTCAAGATATAAAAGATACAACTCATGGTAAAAGCACCTCAAACCATAAGCAATTGCAAATTTGAACAATTTATCTTCCTCTACAAGAAAATGATTTTTGGAATATTTTTTGGAGAATTTTTGCAAGAGTTTTTGATATAATGCTCAATGCAATTATATGAGATGCATAATGGACGTCCAAATGGTCCTATTTATAGAAGAGACGTTGTGAGTGAAATATCACGCACCAAACTTAGTAATCTTCACGAAGAGAAGCATCCCTCGCTGCCGTTGGCCCCTTGCTCGAGCGACGGTGATACCGTTCAACACATACTTGCCCGCTTGTCGTTAACCCATTGCTCAGGCGATAGGTGAGCGATAAACTTGGGCAAATTTCTGACCAGTTTTTTCATATTTTCTTTCCAACTTTGGACATCAATTTTCATTCATTCGAAATTGATTTTGAGATTTCCAATTTACCACGACGATCTTTCGATGAGTATAACAAATTAGTTTATTTATATTTATAATTTAACTATCAGATCAAGTCCGAATACTTGACCGAAATTGACACAAAATCACTTTTTAAGTTTATACTTAAATCAAATTTCTCAATCTTTAAACCAAATTCCAACATAACAAAATAAACGCAACTAGTTGAGTCTAAAAAGTTTAGATAAACAACAGTGAAAATCTGCTACGAGCGAAAACACTGTACTCAAACGACAAGGAGAATGGAGCATGTTTCAAATGCCGATCTCATGCTAGAAGAACCTGACAGTGCACAATGTGACTCTTCAACCCACTTCGTCCGGCGATACTCGACCATAAATTTGTGAAAAGACTCCAAACATGCCCTTTAACGAAAATATTTTCCCAAATATCAGGATTACTCTCCATTCGTTTTTCGGGATTTGTGATATTAACCATACTGATGCTCAAATTGTTACGTATGATACAAAGCTTACCATTAAGAGGAACAAGCGCAGCAGCCTCTAAAGAAAGCGAGTTGCCAAGGTGAAGCTTGCTATCGATAAATCTATTCCAAGACTTCGTTGCTTCGTCATATACTCGAAGCTTACATCCGTCCCGGCAGTCGAGAGCATAAAGCTTTCCATTCAAAGAGATACTCGGGTTGCGCCACCCAGCAATCATTCCATCATTGATCGGAGTCCATATATTGGTTTCCGGAATATAGGCTTCGCTCAATACCTCCCGGTGGGCTCCAAGTCCTTTTAAGTACCACTTCCCATCGTACATGACGCCAATAAATGGCACCATACCCGTACTCATGTCAGCTACAAAACTCCAGCGATTTCTATTGGGATCGTAAACTTCAGCTGAACGAAGAGTTCTATGGATCCCATCACATTCTCCCCCGGCTACATAAAGACAGTTATTAATGACACAAGAACCAGAGAAATGACGTTTACGAAGCATATCCGGTGCCCTGTGCCATTTATTTGTTCGAGCGCTGTAAAATATTACCCGTCTCATAGATCCCTTTAACAGATCTTTTCCTCCAAATAAGTAGAGGTGGCAACCGCTAAGGACAGCACAACCAAATCCAATGGCCGAACTGTATTCCATGGGAACAGGTGGGAGTGGCTGCCACAATTGGTAGATCGGGTCAAAGGCATGCCATGAAATCCGTCCATCGCGATATCTTTTTATAACATACACCCACTCTTCGGCCATACTGAGACTTTTTCGGAGAGAATAAAAGAAGTTCCCGGAAAGCAAGTTGTACCATCTCTTGCAAACTAGACGAAGCTTATTATGTTCAACATGAGGGACTCGGATTAGACAAGCAATTGCAAGATCATCGGGAAGTCCAGGCAGGAGAGGTGGCTGCACTCTCCTCTCCCTACGGTAACTTCTTGTTTTGTGTGCTCGAGGATTAATATCATGCTGGATACAAAGTTTTGATCCTGGGACAAATTTTCTTGCTCCAGCAACTGTTTTCAGGCCTGATTCAACCTTGCAATAGCATGATACAGAATCAACCTGTAAAAAATCCCAGGTTATGATATCAAATTATACATACCAAAGATTTCATGGAAGATTAATGACACGAAATGCAGAAGCTACAAGCAACTCGACGATTCATCCATCGTTTCACTTCCTTTTACTCTATATAATTCAAGATCTTCGTATACCATGCTGTACACAGTTTTGGCCCATAATTTACATCAAAATGTTTAGGCCAAGCAGGAATCGCTATATTTATTATTTGTTCATCATATTCAATTAACGTCCTTGAGTTGAAGGTGGGACGTTAATTACATTCTGCCTACTCATCTGCTGCTATAAAAATTGTCGCCAAGCAATAAGCATAAGAACCAATTGGGAGTTAATTCAAGAACCGTGTAATAATTAATTCAAGAATTGCCAACACCTACTATTTGCTGCGTGTTTCTCATTAACTCCAAACTCCAGTAACTGTGATATATAAGTTCTTTCTTCTCTCCGTTTTCCTTCTTGTTTTTTAGTTTTTAGTTCTATTTAACTTAGTGTGTTTTTTTCCCTCTTAAAAATATCAGCTATTAACCTTGTAACAATATAGAATTCGCATAAATTTATGGCATAAAAAGCTCATCTTGTTTCAACATTCTTGTTTTATTTAATCACAAAATGTGACTCCACCTATATTAGAACCCATGGCCTAACTGTAAGTAAAATGGCACTTCACGTGCAAGAAGGTAGGCAGGGAGCCTGAACTTCGCTATGTTATGGACTAAATCCTAATCCCTGTTGTTGAAAGCAATAATAATCAGATAGTAATCACGTAACGAGCAAGCACACACAAGTTCATAGTGTTTCACTTTTAAAATGCGAGCCAATTCCATTCACTGCTACAGGTTTTCACTATATTGGAGAAGAAGTAAACGAATTATCTCACCCCTTTGTTAGTCAAAAACAGCACCTCTAATAAATCCTTTGTGCAGTAGGAATATTAAAGTGATATAATGCATGTAGGAATGCCAATATAATATATTAATAAAAATTGCCTTGTATGTTACCGTCCCCATCGACCTTACTGCACAAAGGTTAATCTTGGATCTATGGAGCGTACATAGTATGATTAAGCTCCTCACAATCTAACATGATGGGCATGAGGTAATTCAAATTGTGCAAAGAATAATTCAAGAAGTGAAGGTTTCAAGAAGCAGCCACACTTTGTTTAACATAATGTATTGAAAAGAGAAGAATAAAGGAGAACATTTGTAGGGCTGAAGTAGAAGCAAATAGAAAGAAACTGGGAACTTAGAGTAAGATTTAGAAAGAAAGAGATGGCCTTGTAGTTCTTATGTTTCATATAGTAAAAACTAAAACGTCCCATTAAACTGAGGTATATACCGACGACTAATTTTTGTGCAAAAAGGATGTGAAGACTAAATCTTAACACTTTTACAAGCAGAAACCAGGCCCATAAAAAATATCCAGTTAAACTGAACACACAACTGCCTTTCAAAAACGATAACTACTAGAAAATCCAACAGTTAAGACTTTTTTCCATTGGGATCTTATCACTCATGTAAATGGTATTTTTTAAAGCTTACGCAAGATATGCTTCATTAAATGAGGCAAGTATAACAATGCAAGAAAAATCAAATAAGGGATAACACTGTCAAATTTTCAATTGGCTCTCAAACGCCTTCCGCATTCAATTTGAGTGAAAATAGCTTTGAAACACTGATGACGACCTCCCACCATCCCCATCCTCACTCTGCCACCATCACTTATTTTTCTCATGTAAAGCGGTATCCTACGCTACATAGTTAACAACTGAAATAATTGCACTCATAACATTGTCCACAAAATCAAACCTACATCAAAGAAGGAATAGTAAATCCGAACCCCCCCATTATAGACATATAGTATATGTTGGGCATTGCTCAAAACTCGACAATTTAATGAATAAGATTTTAGTTTCTTCTCTTAACACCATCTAGCGGTATCTAATAATTCTTACCAAACATGCTAATAATATCTTTCTATGGTAAATATACCGTATTTTTTTCATCCTCAACAGATAAGAAACAGACCATGTACAAAGACTCATCTCAACTAATAGAATTGTTTAGACAAGATTAATGATATTGATGGTTCAAACTCAAAAGTCAAAAAACAAAACAAAAACAAAAAGATTGCCATTAAGACTGTACCTTCGACACAATATTTGCCCAGTATCTTCAAAAACTATTGAAATAGAAACCCATAATTCAGAATTCAAGAAAAAATATGCAAAATAAATGCTCCATAAAACACCAAGAAATCTTGCACAAAAATTGCACATTTATCAAGAATTTCTTTCGGGCATCTCCAAAAGCTCATGAATTCAAGAAATTAACAGCAGAAAAAGGTCAAAGATCAAGCAAAACTCACTAGTGGAGCTTGAACTCTGAAACCCCTGTTTGCATTTGAAGACCTCTCAATATTTTGCTCCATAAATATCAAGAATGGCTTATCATATACATATAAATCAAATTTGCACCTTTTCTTGAAAACTCAGATCAAGAAATTCAAGCTGAAAATCTTGAAATCTAAAGATTATTCAATAGATAATAAAAATGGAAAAGAATAATTGGTTTTACTAAAAATATTTGAGTTTTAATTATAGAGGAAAGTAAATTTTCAAGCCCCATATGGAAACAAGAAACAGGCAGCAAAATTTTATGCTACTGACATGTATATATACACACAGATACCCACAGTAGATTTGTTTAATTGTTTCTCTAATTATAAAATTAAAGGCTAACTGACTATCACAGACTAGATAATTAATGCATTAAATTATAGTACTTATTCTATTATGTAATCTGGGAGAAAAACAATTTCAAGTCTAGTTGCAGACAAGAAACCTCCTCAAATTTTTCAATGTTTCATTGTTATTAAATATGTTACAATTAAATGTATCTAGTTCTAAGTAACAATTATATTTATTATACAAATACTTATATTTATTGTAAAAGTTCTAAATCTTTTGTAAATCCATTTATTAATTATAATGCTCGTAAGTAGTTAATTATTTCTATTTCTTTTGCTTGTTACTTCTAGGGTGTTAGTGTTTAATGTTTGTTGTAAAGGCAATATCACACTTTTTAACGAGTGTTCCATTCGTATGAACTAAATCAACTTATTATTAGCTTATTTATATTTTAAATTATTACTTATATTGCAATATTTTTAATAAGATATAAGTTGATATGTCAAATCGAACGGGTCCATTGAAAAACCTTTTTGTTTGCACAGTACGGTAGGGACTAATTTACATATCTTAATAAATAATTATGCCGGCAAATAATCTGTGTTTTGTTATATAATTACTTTATTATGAAAATCATCACACTGAAATTTAATTACAAATATATTATATTTTAGTTGCTTACATAATAATGCTACATAATTAGTGATCATTCCACATTTTTGGTCAATCTGGTCCATCCCCATAAGGGATGATTCTTTACAAATAGATCATAATTTATGTACCAAACTAGTTCATACATTATTTTTGTAATATTTATAATATGTAATTGATCAACACTTTTCAAGAACATCATGACATACTAAAAGTACTAACGAGACATATGAAGGAAGTTTGATTATGAATTAGACTATCTATAGAATTTGCAACCTCTCGAATCGATTATAATCTTTTTGATATATCAAGTCAGGGAGAAGATGAGCCTAGTTCAGAATAAAAGGTGAATATGGTATGTGCAATTAACGAGATTATAAAGAGAAACAATGTAATGTATATTGAGAGAAACCATATTTTGTCCCTCTTCTCATATAGTGCACTATATTAAAAATACCTTTTTTGGTTTATGGAAAAACATTCATCAGTGATTAATATATTATACCTTGGGAAGGTCAAAGAACTCTTTTGCTTTCTTAAATGTTGAACCCCAACCTTGAGGGTTCCCCATCGCCCCTAGAGCATTATGGAGTAGGTAAATCGTGGAATGTGCCTCAACAGACCAAGGTACAAAAACTGTCATACTGGTGCCCACGAAAGTCAAAGAACTCCTTTGCTTTCTTAAAGGTTGAACCCCAACCTTGAAGGTCCCCCACCGCCCCTAGAGCATTGTGAAGTAGGTAAATCGTGGAATGTGTCTCAACAGACCAAGGTACAAGAGTTGTCATACTGGTGCCCACAAAGAGTCCAATTCTATACATTTGTAAGAGGCAGGAATCGAACTCTCACACTACGGCTGCCAGCTCAACAGAGACTATATCCCTCATGTCTTTTGCACCACTGAGCTATGCCCCAGGGGCACTACTTTGCTTTCTTAGTAATATGTGTGGAGTGTTATGAAAATATTATACATATGGTCCCTAATTTACTCTTAATTTTGTATTTGGGTCTATTTAATTTTTTTCGACCTTCAATCTTCAAGTTTAAGCTTTTGTACCAAGTAGATCACCATAGATAACTCCATCTAATATTGCTATGGAAAGATCCATTAAAGATAATATTTAAATAACTAAATATCTCGTTTCTTCATTAATCTAAACTTTTCGATTTAATATGATACTAGTTCATAAGAATTGGGTCTAGTACATTGCTACCCATTTAAATAAAAAAACTATTGTGTTAGTTTGTAAGTAAATCTAGCTTGTATATCGAGGGAATGTATTAAAAACATTTAAATAAAGCAATAAAAAAACCACATAATTATAACATGTTCAAGATTCCAGTACCAAGCACCAACCCCTCAATTATCCACTTTTTTTGAGTAGCCCAATTTCTTTATAAATCCATTAGTTATCCCGTGTCTAACTGACATGAGATTTTATTAGTAATTTTCCAATATCTTGAACTTATGCACAAATCAGTATTAAAGTTAAATTCAAATTTTACAAGTCAAGCATACATGTAATATAATTAAGTATTCACTATCAACATGACACATAAAATATAAAACAATAATGTTAAAATCACAAGCAATGCACGCATTTCTAACTTTTTTTATTTTAAAGTATAATCAATTATAGTTAATTGAAGTAGATTAGCAGCTGATTTAAGTCATGACATCAAGTTTTAGGACTCTTATTATTGTATGATGTGAGTTCATGTACCCACATCATAAATTATTGCATCTTAACAATTTTCTTCCCTTATCTTCTTTTGGAGTCAATTATTATTTTATTAAAAAAATGAATTAATTTTTCTTTTTGGAAAATAAAACGACCTCATTTATAAATCCTAGAAGATGCATATGATTTCACACTCAATGGAAAATGTTAAAAAGAGTCGTACATTCGGTAAAAGTGGTGACTATCAACTAACACATTAAAATGAAGAAAATAGATTCAAGTAGTTAAACTCAAGGCACGTTTGGCAAACTTATACTACTTGTAGAAGAGCGGTATGAGAAAAATACTTCAGGCTAGATTTTTCGAAAAATTCTTATACCCAGTTTGGTTTGGATTAAAATTCAATTAAAATTTTAAATCAAATTCAACTATTAATTTTAACTACACATTTCATGAGATCCATAACTTTTCAACCACACATTTCATCAACTTTTATCAAAAGCTACTAAAAATCTGATTTTAATATTTACCAAACAGAGACTTATTCAAACGAGTTTAAAAACGACTTCTTAATGTCAGGAGAAGCTTTTGACTTTTCAAAAAGCTTGCCAAAATGGGCCCTTAATCTCATTAAAAATGAAACTTGATTTGTTATTGATGCCTACACCTCAAATTCATGGCTCAAAAAGATAACAATATAATTGCAAGATTTTCCACAACTAAACATTCATACTCAGCAAACTTAAAACAAATTCTCTGCAACTAATCCACTGGAAAATTGTTAATTGTATATTGAAATGACCTATTGAAAAATAATAATAAGTTAAGATAGAAAAAAGCCAATTACACATACACAAGTCGAGATGATATATTATATACATTGTACCATTTGGATCCATTCAAACTAAGCTTTTATCTTTTCATCCATCTCAAAAATATAAGAAAAAAATTGAGAAAATGAATACTATGAGAATCTTTGCACTAATGCTAGAATATCACAATTTACAACAGCATCACAAGATGACAATCTGCAAAAGAAATTACATCCAAAAACCTGTGAGATGTACAACTAGAACGCCCTTTCAACATATTCCACCATGACGAGGTTTAAGTCCTAAACTGTTAGTAAGCTCGTCAGCATTTTCACATCTCAAATCATATAACCACTGCAATATCTAATCCCCACCAACCCCACCTCAGATTGAATGACTTTTTCAAGTACAGCCGAACAACTTCAATACGAAAAAAGGGTTATTGGAAACGGAAAGGCTTGATTACCTCGAGCTCGAAAACGACAAGTTTGCTAACATGACCAATATTTGCAGTAGCAAGTAGGAAAATGTAAGGTTGTTAGTCCTATGCACTAGTCGTGACAGGGCCATGAGCTTCACCAGACGCACTGGAAGCGCCATAGCTATAGTTGACATTGCTGTCACCATAGTAGTTCATACCACCTTTACTAAACGAGACATCACTTCGAAAATCATGACTGCCATATCGTCCTCCCCCATGACGAATTTTCCGATAGGAAGACTGAGCTGCGAATTGAGACAGCCAAGCAGGTACTTCCTGATTTGCTTCTCGCATCAAATCGGATAATGCCCTAGCTAACGAGGCATTGCTCTATTTAAAGAAGGCAGTTGCCAATCCTGTTTTACATGCACGCCCAGTGCGTCCTATATGATGGACATAATCGTCAATGTCATTTGGAAGATCAAAGTTCACAACGTGTGCAACATGGGGGATATCAAGACCGCGAGCTGCCACATCTGTTGCGGTCAAAATTGTAGTTTTCCCACTTTTGAATGATCTCAAAGCGTGTTCTCGCTCCTGCATCCATTCCAAGTAAACAAAAGGATTTGCATTAAAAATTGTAGCGTGAAATAGCTTATAAAACAGGAAAAAATATTTTGGATATACTCATTGTACTAGGAAACCAAAAATATGGAGGCGAAGGAATTAGTAAAAAGAAGAAAGAGAAGGGTGGAGGAAATTAACTT
Organism: Fraxinus cuspidata; assembly: GCA_903798385.1. NCBI lineage: Eukaryota > Viridiplantae > Streptophyta > Magnoliopsida > Lamiales > Oleaceae > Fraxinus > Fraxinus cuspidata. The sequence goes on from CAIGRP010083367.1 coordinate 29,078, forward strand.
AAAAGATCACCGCATAAAACCCCAAGAAAAACTGTCAAATAAGCTTAGCTATGCTAATTCTTGTGAAGTGAGACACAGAAGAAGCTACTAGGCCAACATTAAAGGTAGAAATATGCATGAAAAGTTAAATTTTTAAACAATCAACAATACAATGCACGCTCCAGTTCTAGCAGATGCATCAAAGTAAACAAACCTGTTGTGTTCTATCACCATGAAATGAAGTAGAAGGGAAGCCATTGATGAAAAGCCAAAGTTCAAGTGAATCAGCTCCCATCTTTGTCTCCACAAAAACAAGAGTTGAAGCTTGCTGCAAAGCAAAGCGTAAAACCAGAAGCATTGAATTAGTTGGAAAGTCGGTGGAATTAAAATTGTTTTTGGAGAAGAATTTATAAAAACACGCTGTCTTTTGTAACAAATTAAGAAAATTAAGCTTTATATTTCTAAAACTAACTTCGGTTAAGTAGCTTTTATATAGAGGGCAGCAACTTACAAAAATTTTATTTGAAACAATTAGAACTTATTCAACCTCTAAAGCCCATTGTGAATGCATTTGCTGAATTCACTATTATAATAAGCTGAATAGCTAAAATTTCTTTCATGCAGAGATCAGTTTGACTTACTCTTACTCTCAATAAAATTGCACAAGGCTCAAAGTATTCTATCCTAAAACTGTGATAGCCCACCTTGTCCCTCTCGGTGGATTATGGAGATGTAGGCTTGTATAAGCACACCTCAAAAGAGTTCATGTTAACTTCGTATCATTTTAGGCTAGTAGATTGGTTTGATCCCAATTAAAAGTTACTGTGTGGGTTTGGAGGCCTATCTCATGCTCAATAGGCCACTGGACTTGGGGTGTGATGGTATGTATCTATCTTGACATGGAAAGCCCTAAACCACAAGGAAGTCATAAACCTTACTTTGCCATCAATATCATTAGCTCTCTGTGCATAAAGGAGATCTATCAAGTGACTCCTTTTGTCAGATTCATGCACATATTCAACTCTTTGGACAATCAAATCAGTACTAGAACCAACTCTTCCAACAGCCAAAAACACATAATTTGATAGAAAATCTGCTGCAGTCTCTGCATGTCAATCAGGTTGCAAAATATCACAAAGCTGCAATTATAGAAATTTGAAAGAAATATGAACAAATCTTGCCTGGTTGGTTCCTTTTAGCACAAAGACAGAATGGTATTTAAGTTCTGTTTAAATCAAAAAATAAAAGCAAATTTACGAAGTGAAGCAAAAATTGTCAGCAATGTGATGTTTAAGCATCTAATGCAAAGAAGGTTTTGTTTATTAGCATTCTAAACAATAGCACCTAACTTGCTCTAAACCAAGGAAAAGAGTCTATTGGAGTAATCTGTATACATTTTAGAAAATAAATTGCAATCACAATCAAAATGCAAAAACACAAAACTAATCAGCACCATAAAAAGTGAGTGTTTGGTGATTGACAGCAAATTCATATTGGTAGTATTCTTGCATATAATTCTGTTCAAGTATCGTTGCAAGTTATGCTAAACAAAATGTCAGTCGACACGGGATCCTAGTCACCAAATTGGGGCCATCTGATTTCCAGTAACTTAAATCACTGCCTTCAGACACAGAAAACAGACTGTTTCTCCTTTGGAAAAGTGGCACTAAACAGCATTGTTTGTCTTGTACTTGGAGGAGGCATGTCCATTTGCTGCACAATTTTCCTTATTTGAGGTTCAAACCCCATGTCAAACATTCTGTCTGCCTCATCAAGAGCTAAATACATAATCATTTGCAATGAGACTCTTCCTATTTCCAAAAAATCTACCAACTGCCGGAGAGTTGCAACGAGTATGTTGACACCCCTCTCAAGATCTCGAAGCTGTACATATGTCATGATATATAAATAGAAATAGGAGAATAGTTGGACATTGTTAATAAAAAAAATTATAGCTAAGAAATAAACCAAAAAAGGTTTTAGAAAATATATGACAAGCATGTCAGGAAAGCAGAAAACCAAACACGAGCAATAAGCAAATCACGAATACCGATTCTGGTTACGGTTTTAATTGCATGAGAGTGCACTTTAGTGAATGGCTCAGATAAAACATATAAATTCAAGATAAGTAGATGATAAGGATAAGAAGACCCAAAATTGGCAAATCAACAATCTAACTGGAAGTATAAAATTAGACCTGTAGATTATGGGTGCACCACCATAAGCAACAACCACCCTCACACCAGTTTGATATGCAAATTTCCTAACTTCTTCGTGAATCTACAAATCAAGAAAAACCTTTCAATTTCCGAATGCACATACTTAAAGCATGCAAAGGCTAATCAAAATTGCTGAATATAAACTCACTTAGCATGAAAGCTCCCTTATTGGAGAAAGAATGAGAGCGAGTAGAAACGCTGTGTGTGGCGTACATGGTCTCTGAGAGAACTGGCTACTTTTAACGATTCCACTAATGATTGGAAAGCAAAATGCAGCTGTCTTTCCAGAACCAGTCAGTGCACAAGCCATCAGATCACGGCCAGCAAGTGAGATTGGTATAGCATGCCGTTGTACTGGCATTGGTTTCATGTATTTGCACCTCCTGATATTTTGATTCAATGCTTCGCCTAAATCAATCTGAGAAAATATAATTCACTTGACTGGGTACATTATCCCCACTAGTGTTGACCGGAATATCCTCGTATGCATCAAAATTGATCCCTGTATTCTCCTGTTCCCTAGATTCCTGTTCTGTACCAGTATCATCTTCAAAAGGGTTAGCCTCTCTTTCCCTTTCGCAGTCCTAACCACCAGTTCCATTATTCCAACCACCAGTCCTATTATTCCAACCACCACCACAACCACGTCTATAATTTTCAAGACCACTAGAACGACTTCCTCCCACAGGTAGACTGCCATACCCCTGGCGATAATTGCTCAAAGCAGCACCAGTATAGGAAACTGGGGCTGTTGTTGGGTCCGATGAGGGAGGCCTATTTCTAAGATGTGGCCGAACATAAGTTGTTTGGGACCCCCCGGAAGCAGTCCCCTGACTACCACCTACAGCCATCTTCTCACCCGACTCAGCCCAAGATATTGGCATGCTGAAAAAACACAAGTCACCCTTTCTCCTCCTCTAAAAGGCTCACAATTCATACTAATGCGAAATTTCCTCCCTCAATTTTCTATTTCAGAAGTCCCCTTTCAATTCCAAAAACCAACAAACTTCTAATGTTATTGATAACATCAAACCGTTAATAAAAAATCCGGATTATACATTTCTGCATTGCATTACCTCAAAATCAAAAATCCCTGATGAAAACATTGGCAATGCAAAAGAGCAAAACGATTAGACTGTAAACACATAACATTTTCCCCCAAACTCATATATACATAACGTATACTTACAATTATACCAACAAATAACGCAACATGATAAAACAAAGAAGAATAAAATCCCTTACAAAAATGTACAAAATTACGACGAGTATATACGTACATATAAAACAAAATCTTTGTTGAGTTGTGCATTCTCTCTCTAAAATTCTTGTGCTTCTATATCTATGTATTGTTTTGGGTCTCTGCTTCACGAATGGAGGAATATAGGATTCTGAGGGGATCCGTACGTTTTACATATTGCGGCTGGCGGCTGGGGTTCGTTTTGGGTCCCAACTTTCCATTTTTTAGGATTCTCCCACGTACAAATTTATTTCTGGACTTTTCATTTAAATTCCAATTTTAAAATTGAGAAAAAAATTTCCAATTAGGAGATATTAATTGCAACAGTTAAAAGTGTTTACAAACTATTTAAATTATAAATGGATAAAAAAATATTATTAAATAAGTGAATAGTAATTGTAACATCTCTCAAAATTCGTAAATAAAAAATGATTTGAATGTTTAAAATCTAGAGCCAAATGTCTTAATATTATAATGTTTCTCAACAAATTTGTTCTAGCACGATGTCATTCACATTACTTAAATATGGGCGTGATCGACCTTCCACCATTCAACAAGATGGAGGGAGAGGCTACCCCAAGCCCATTTAGTACAATTATTTTTGTTCCCCGACTCCGTATGTACCGTCCAATGTACTTTTTAGCAGTATTTTAAAAAGCGTAAAATGTGGTTAAGTGTGAAAATGTAGCTTTAAACTTCACGAGCTTAAGCGACACCTAGGCAAAAAAAAAGTTTTTCTTATTTTTAATATTATTTTAAAATTTTAACCATTTTAAAAATTATTTAATAATTAAAATAATACATATCAAACATCCAAAATTATATTAACTTAATAATTCATATAATTAATCAATTATATAATTTTCAAGTTCTCAAAATGCAAAAATTAGACTGTTTTTCATCGTTTCAATTTTTAACTACACAAGTTCTACATAATAGATTTATAGGAACTTCATACATGTTTTCGAAATTTTTAACAAAATAACGAGTCTCAAAATTATAATTACACAATCTAGATAGCACCATAGCTTAAATTTTATAACTCTTTATCGAATAGTCATTTTTAACTTTTGTATAGCTAAACTCTTTTAAAAACTTGAAATTAAACCCAAATGATTTTTTTAAAAAAAATTTAATAAATTAAAGTCAAATAAAAGACTTTCAAAAATTTTGAAAAATAAATTAATAAAGCACGCTTAGGAAAGACAAAAGAGAGAAAAAAATTAATTCGTTTAGGAATTAAAAAAAAAAAAGCGTCTCGATGTAAAGCGAGACGTTTTGCTCGAGCTTTGAGCCTAAACGACATTTTTAAAACGCTGTTTTTTACATGGAAAAAAATTCGAAGTTGCTTTTAGATGATTAATTACCTTTAGACATCCTTTACCTATCTCTAACTACAGAAAAGACCATCGTAAATTTGAATATCATTTGCTATCGCAATCAATTCTAACATCCAAAACCCGTCTCCTCCTAAACCGAAATACCCAATATAGAAGTTTATTTTTTGACATTTCCCATTTTCCCATTTGTTTTAAGATATTCAAAATAGAAACAAATGTTTTATTCAATGATTGACATCTTGCCATTTTAGCCCCTTGATCAACTCAGCTGAAGATGCGCATAGCAAAAAGGCAACAAACTGAAACCTACACTGCATACATTCTCTCTATTACGCGTCTTTACGTCGTAAGACAGACATTAAAATCTCAATAATTGATTATCATACACTAACATAACCAAAAAAGCATGTCGAAATTAAAGAAATTGAACAATAATGTTCTCATAACGGCAGTATTACATTTAGCAATCAACATCATGTAGTAATATGCAAGAAAAATCTCTGTCTATTCTTTGATCATTGTAAAAATGTGTACACCGTTCATTAAACCAATGCTCGTGGTAGGCTTCATAATGATTAGTGTCACAACATCTAAATTTTACTTGCACCTATCGAGAAAATCAAGGCATGAGTCACTCGTTGTCATTCTTTTATCAAGTTCAGCTTCCTCCTGTCAGATGCCCAAAACAGTACCAGAACTGTATATCAGACCGAATCCTGTGTTAACCATTTAGAGCAACAAAATGGAATGTGAAGCATGGAAGCCAGAAAACATGAAGTACTTTTTTGAAACACAGCGTTGAACACGATTAGAGATCATAGTAAACAAGATTTTTTTAACTTATTTCTCATATTTAGGGGTTGTTTGGCAATGCTTTTGAAAGTCAAAAAGTTACTTTTAAAACTAAGAAACTGCTTTTGAACTTGTTTGAATAATTTTCTGAAAGTGCTTTGTTCGGCTATTACAACTTTTAGAGGAATCTCTTCTACCCAAAGAAAAAGTCCTGCAAAATGGGCACTTAGTATTGTTCAATAATATCCTTTCTACTCGACAAAAGAAGCTAGACATGTAAATACGACAAAACTGAATAGATCCATTGAGGACAATGCCCTCTCTAGTTCAATATTAGGAGCTTTTATGTCTTTTACGGGTTTTGTGATGCCTTAACTTGGAGCATAATGGTAAAAAGACTACATCCTGGTTTCTTAAGTCTAGAAGCTTCTATGAATGCTTGATATTTAGAGCTCGTTTGATTCTCATTAATTGAGATGAAATGAGTTTTGAAAAGTATTTTTAGGAGAGTGTGTGGTTAAAAAGTAAGGAAATTTTTTGGTATATATGTAGAATATTTTATTGTGTGAATGTGTGGTTGAAAATGATCATGTAGCAAATCATAAAATAAATTAATGGGTGTCAAACCGGCACTTAAGAATTTCAGGATATCCCTACTTACTGCCATGTCTCAAATGCATAGCTCCAATATTTGTCCAAATTCTTTCCAAAAAAATTCAATTAGACAATCATGTCAAACCTGAAGGCAGAAGAAGCACAAGATACTAACCAGAATTAAAGTAAATCAATTCTAAGATTCAGACAGCCACTATCTACAAAGAGAACTTCCCGGGATACCCTTCTTGAAACAAACAACATAGGTTTCTCAATACACGACGCCCAACTTGAGATGATTTGGATGTGGAAGGGCTCACATCTGATCAGACCTTACAATTTCTTCCTCACCGAACCCCCATCCAGAGAAGGAAAAATAGAACTGCAACTTTATTTGTATTCAACCACATCTTCGAAAAGCTCGAGTTATTAAAGAGGGAACACATACATGTATCTAAATTTAGTTTTCATCATGCTTGTTCACATTCAGGTCTGATTATTCTTTAATTAAAAGTCCGGCATATGCACAATTTTCATTAATGGGTGACCTCTTACGGCGATTCTTGAATTCAAGCCTACTCTAGTACCTCGTTAAACCGCATCATATAGACTGTTAGAGAGAGGACACACTTACTTAAATTTAATCTTCGATTTAATCATATACATCACAATTCATCTTTCTTTCCTATAACTAAACTTGTGTTTTCCAACTATGAGTAAGGTTGGTTAAAGATTATATATAACTAGAACTAGCTCCACCTGAAAGGTTTCTTTTAAAACAATCAATTTCTTCTTTTCCTTTTTGCAATAACATAAAGAGTAATATAAAATGTTTATGTTATTGAACACCTAAAACAATCAAGAATTAATTAATAAAAAGGTGAGAAGTTTTTAACTCAAAATGTCTATTACAAACAAGACTAGTTGACATTATAAATAGTAAATAGCCTATATTCAAAGTACATAGTCGAATGACAACCTTTCTTATTCTTCTCCCATTCGTTACTCCTACCTCAGGACAACTAAAGTTACTTCCGCCCTTTAGCCGGAGTTTCTATACAAAGCAACTAACACTTCTCCTTTCAACCTTCAAGTACATGGTAGGTGTCAATAACTTTAACTGTCGTAAGGCAGCGCAATTCCTTGTCGCACCATAAAGGCCAGCATCCCATGTTCAATGGCATTATCCACCAGAACATCAATGGTTGAAAGAGGAAAATCATCTTTTCGACTTGCCTTGTTTAGAGGCTCGGACTCACGGAATGCACATGATTTCGTAGGAGTTGTACTGTGAGTATTACAGATACTTACTAAGCCAAGCAAGCTTCAGTCATATGATTCACCATTGACTTAATAATACATCTGGAGAAGAAGACCTAAATGACATTATTAATTACTAAACTGCCTTTAATTTTTGGATTGAACATAAGAGCTACATTTCCATTAATTTCAAGATATGCACCGGTTTCAATACATTTTTGAGAGAGACCTCGTTAAATCCATGAAACTGATACGCAATACACTCGAGAATAGTATCAATGTTTGAAAATCAAGATCTTAATGCGCAAGGCTGCTAATGAATGGTAGAAGTAGTACCTTCACTAATCCTCTATCAGCTCAATAACTTGAAGCTCCTAACCCTATTCTGCTTTTAAAAAAATTATAGTCAGAGGTAAAATCATGCAAGCATGTAACCAAGTCAATTCATGCCAATTGCCAACTCATGATCTACACTAATTAATAAATTAACCAGGAATATGATCATCTTAGCCAATTAATTGGTCGAGTGTTTTGGAATTTAATCATATGTTGCTATATCCCATCGTCTGTGAATCCACCTAAGCAATAAGGTCACGAGGTTGGTAGGCCTCACTTCTTCAGTGTTTAGTGTTCATTCCAAATCGAGACTAATCCTTTATTCAGAAGTATATTGGACATTCCAAAATTATATTAGATACACGCACCTTACAATTGTTTGCCTCCATCACTCACTGTGTAATCTCACCCCTCTCAGTCTGTGTTACCCCTTGAAAGATTAGGACAACTTAGTACAAGTATAAACACCAGAATCCAAAATACACGGATAACCCGCGAACACAATCCACAATCCAAAACCATGACAAATTAACCGGGAATATCAGCAGACAATTACATTATTCAACCTGATAACATTATCAATCCAAGAATTCATTCAAATCAAATCATCAAACAAAATTTTTTTGTTTATGGACGCAATTACACACTATAAACCCTAAATACTCAATTTTTAAACCAAATACAAACATAAAGATTGCAACTTTTACCTCAAATTGATGCTTCCAGGTCAGAGAAAGAATCTTGAATCCCTTTAACCTTGCAAGTTGGAATGGTCTCAAATTCGTCCGCCGGTAGTTTCTGCGAAAGAGCACCCACATAAAATTCAATCATCCCATTCTCTTCATCAACATCAATCCCAGTAACAGAAACCCATAAGAAGAATTTCTTAGCCTGAATCCCAGAAACTTCAGAAACTTTCCCAAATCCCAATTTCCCTTTAACGATTCTATCATAGTACACAGATTGACCATTGAAATTAACATAACATGGGTGTGAACTGAGTTCAATGGTGAAGGAACTGTCAACGGCGGAGAGAGTATAGGACTTGATGTTTTGGGGGAGAAGACCCTTTGGGAGATTGTATAATGGGAGTAAGTCATGAACATCTGTGGCTGAAAAAGAGAGGTGGGTTAGAGAGAGAAGGCAGAGAGAGAAAATTGCAACCTTTTCCATTGATAATACACCAAGGAAGATGCATCTATGCATATCTGTATATATAGGGGGAGAGGTAGAGTCAAATGATTGGCGAGGTAGTAGACGTAGAGAATACTACTGGTTGGTAGTTGGTCTGCAATTTTCTTTTGGTTTAGACATGATTGCACTACGGGTCCCCATTCCATTGCTCTAGTTACCAACTAAGTAATAACATTTTAAAGAGGAGTGCAAGTTGGTTCAGAAAAGACGCGGGAACTACGTGATAATGGAGATTTTGCAGTATTTGGGACTAAGATACATTTATACTGAAAATTTGAAGATTTACTTACTTCCTTTTTAAAGATGGGGACCAACTTGCAAATGAAGCAATACACTGGAGTCCAACAATGAAATTTTTCTTTGATTTGTAATTTGGTTATCTCCATTTGAGTAGTAGTAGATGGGTATTTGAATGGATCTCAAGTCTAATACAAAAATTATCATATTCATACCATATTTTAATTACAAGATTCCTTTTTTTTATTCCCGCACTTGTACAAACCTTCAATTAATCAGCATTGAGTAACTTTATTCTTTCAACATGCAGACTGACTTGTATGATACAGTTAAAGATCCCTCGCCTAGCCATTGTACCATTCGACTCAATTGTCCAATTGCCTCGTCTAAAGCTCAAGGATTGTAATCCACCAGTCTCTAGACCGGAAAAGATTCATTCCACTTGCTCAAGCCTCCCTCTGTAAACATATGCACGATTGCAAGTACAAATGCATAGCTAATATATAGCAGTATTCAAGGTATATACTGCAGAATCCATTCAACGTACAAATGATCACAAAATTTTGCATGGAATTTAGCCTTAATTTACTGCGTAGAACTGGTTAATTTTTTTAAAAGTTCGACTACTGAGATTCGTGCATCAGTATATGAAAATCTCTTTTCAAGCAGAACAGAGCTAGAGCTAGAGCTGTATTACATATTCTCTCATTTACGTGTACAATACACACTCAACATTGGGTTCTTGAGTGCATATTAGATCCTGACTTCCCTCTGCTTCCTCCTACATATTTGGCATGCACTACTCAGTAATAAGCATCAGGATATCATCCACGGGAGCCTGGAGCTGTTTGCAGAAAGAAAATGATCATGATTACAAATACTAACAAAGAATTAACTGCACAACAAAAACAGCAGGTTCAGATAGAAAGGAGAGCCGGCCCAATGTTATAATTATGGGAAGGCGAAGGCGAGTTGTTTTGTAAAAATTTCAAAATACAGTGTCTGATATGGATAAAAGAATTTACTCAACTCAGTATTGGATAGAAGTGAATCGCCTTTCTAATATCAACAATATAATGAATCTGGAGCACAACAATAGTTCAAAGGAAGCAGGCATCTAATGATCTACTCAAGTCTCTCAATTTTATAGTCATATGTCAGATCACGTGACAGTTAAATATACTGTCTCTCTCTTTGGATTAGGTCGCCCTAGATTCCTACACTGTATAAAGAAGTGTGAGGGATTTTTTTTCTTCTTCTTCATTTTTGCGGCATGAAAGACAAAAAGACTAAGAAGAGTAAGATCTACATGTAAACTTCTCGAATTCAGTGAAAATCTGCAACAGCGAGGCTAAGTGCCTGTTTTGGTCCCATTTCTTAAAATTCATCCCCAAACTCATTTTCAACCACAAATTTCATGAGACCCGCAATTTTATCAAAAGATACTAAAATCTGATTTTTATCAAAATCAAACATAGGCTTAGTATCTATCACATTGACAATGACCATTACACGTGTGCTTCTGTTTTTACTTCACTATACCAACAACACTTGGATTATCCCAAAATAATATTCAGCACCCACAAAATACAGAGTTTGTGGAACTACAACGAGAATAATTTACAAGTCCAAAATGCATGCCTTTGTTTTTAACCCATCTTTGAATCTCTAACAAGTAACAAAACATGGTTAGGAAAGGTAGCATCTGAACATCTTCAAAGTAATCTAGTTTACACCTAGTTATCTTATTATTATTATTATTATTTTGCTTTTATGACCTCTTCCTTTTCTGGCCTTGTGATCCCATCTTATCAACTGATCAACATGTTTACATGCACAAGAATGAAAGAAGAAAAATAAGACAACAAATTAGACACTTTAGTGGTCGAACAAAAATATAACCCTCCGATAGCGTCATCTAGTTGTCATACAAAACACAACCATCAAATATTATAGTGCTAAAATGCTGAAACTAGTGTTATAGCAAAGTAACAAAACCCAGCCATGTAGCAGTTCAATGATATTGTTCATACAACAAAATCACCATTTGGTATGGTTTAGACTCCTAAAAGGCAATCACCATAAAGTTGTACAGTTATAAAATACCTATTAGATTCCATTTGATGATTAAGCAAGTTCTCTTTTGCATACTGAATTAGCTCTAAACTATTTTTAGTCAATAGAACTGCAAAAAAGTTGAACTCATTACATATAGTCAAAAATCGGGGATATTAAATATACAGCCAATCATGGATATTGCAGAAATTTATTTCCTATAAACATGTATTCTCCCTATTCGTGAGGTCTGTATCATTATGCATAGAGAGAAGAATTAATTTAAGCCTACAATTTAAAAGTTTTCCATTATGTTTCTGGAACACGGACCCTATTCTTCTCATTTTTGTTCTTCAAGAGAAAAAATTTAAATCATTGGCTTAGAGTTCGAAACCACGAGGCTCTATAGACATAAAGAAGCATGCACATGATAGAATCTTCTTTAGCCAGAAGACGAGTTTATAGTGGAGCAAATCACTCATGTTTGAACCCATGCAAAGTCATAATATCAAACACACTCCAACAAAAACAATATTTCTAAAAGCTGTAGGGTTAGGCTTTAACCACTTCGTTTGAAGACCAGTTGGTGTCCACGGAAAGAAGGTTTAACCATTCAGGCATTTGACCAACATAATAGGTGAACCTAAGAACGACACTATTGCTCCCCAACAATCCTTCCCTCAACATGAAGCTCCAGTGGCTCAATCCGATGACCATGACTTTGATACCACTAATATGATCGGATTTTAATCATCTTACATAAAAACCAATTAGGTTCAACCACACCATTTGAGTGACCGAACCTATTGACTTAAGTGTGACATTGTTTCTCTCCAACAAAATCAATGAGAATTCGGTTCTAATAATGATAAATCATATGCATTACACAAAAATGATGAGTTTCCATGAAAACAAGCATTTTCCTATTTATTTATGCATCACGTTTTATTTATGTTGAGGCATGATGAATTTCATTATGTGTTGTGCACGCATGTGCACCATCGATTCATGCCCGTGATTTCACGTGTTGAGTGCTAATGAACATCTTATATTAGTTGATGTGATACACAATTTTTAAGATGGAGGATGGGATATAAATGGTTTATTTCTATTGTTAGGATGTTGTTGTTGACTCAGTTTATGATTGGTTTTCATTATAATACATGTGCCTGGACATGATAGTGTAGAAATTTACAAAATTTGGAGTATTGAGAAAATATAGAAGCATAATGATGATTTAGAGGTTTTTTTTTGTTGATTAATGAAATCTAGTCATGCCTCTTTGTTGAGATTGACTTTTTGCATATTGATGGAAAATTATTCTACTAGCCAATAATAGAATAAATAAAAAAATTACAAAAAAAATAATTAAATTCCGCATCATCTAATCTTTTGAAATGTGCAAGTACATTATAGCCCTATTCTTGTATGTGTTTATGGGATGGAAAAACAAAGGGAGTTGTTGGTAATTTAGATTAATAAAATGAGGAGGACACTTTTGACCATTTAGCTACCACATACGAACTTAACATATCTAAAACATATCACAAATCATCTCAAACCTACATTCAGCCCCTAATTAACCCGCAAACCCATAGCCACCACACATGCACAACCTCACCCAAATCTCATTTTCCTTCTCTTTATCCTTCATATCATATCTCTACTTACCCGCGTCCTAATCCCAACACCATTGCAAGACAAGGGAGGTTTGACTCTAGCATTTGGAAGTTGTTGAAGATGATTTTTTTTTCCCCAGCAACCTTTGTAGAGAGAAATCTTTCCCTTTAGTTTTGGTCTAAGAAGCACAAATACGGATACATAATTCCGATACAATATGGATATGTCGATACGAATTTTTTGAAAAAATTAGGAAACGACAATACGTTTTATAATTCAACATAATCTCATTAATATAAAAAAAATTAGTACAAAGCATGATAATAACAATAAAATAAAATACCGAAACACTTTATTAGCGTGGTTATATATATAAAATCATTATCTATTTTCAATAATAGAATTAACGTAATACAATTTTATATGTATTATTTAATACTAGTCACTATCTATTTTCAATAATAAAATTATATTTTCTAACTATAAAACGATTTCACGTGTATTGAAAGATTAATAATTTTATGCATTTCAAATAAAAAAATCTAGTTGTTAAATTTAAAACTCTAATTGTGTATTTTCAATAAATATTATTGTTATTTAATAAGTTATTAAAATAATTTAAAAATACATATCGGATATGTATTGAAAATGTATCGAAAATCATACAAAAATATAAAATAATTAAAAATACGTACGGATACGTATCGAAAATTTAAAAAATATCAAATAATTAAAAAATAAGTCTGGTACATATTGGAGGGCATCAGAGCTTATATACGTGTCGAATACGGGTATATAACAAGTTTACAAGTATCGGTGCTTCTTAGATTTGGTTTTTGATCAAGATTCTTTTGTTAATGAGTACTAATGGCATATGAGCTAAATAGTACGCAAATTGAAGGATTTTAACCAACCAATCTGGATGACAACAAAAGTTTGATTTTTTTTTTCTTTTTTCCTTTTTTTTTTTTCAAAATGGAGGGTGGGGGGGGGNGGGGGGGGGGGGGGGGGGTGAGCTTCATCCTTATTGCTTGGAATTTGGATGTATAAGTGGCCTGATGACTTGACTAACTATATAAATAATGGTTGAGAGTTTCTTTGATGATTGAAAAGATTTTTAAAGTAGAAAAAAGAGGCTTTTTCCAGAGTGAAAAGTAAATATATATTTCATTTCTTCTAGATCAAAATAAACACATTTTTCATTCCTTCTAGAACAATCACAAACACTTGTTTAATTATAAATCTACCACCAGAAGTTCAATACGTAATTTTAGCATTCAATGCGTATTCTTGAATAATCTCATTTTTCAATTATTCAACCATTTCATTTTATCAAGTTCAATGTTAGCCAGATTAGTCAACATTTATATGTTTCAATGCAACAATAAGATGTTATTTATAAAAGTAGTTTTTGTTTGTTAGTTGATTGGTTATTGAACCTATTTCAAACATCATATTTTAATTAACTTGTAAAAATTCGAAGTCATGTACAGCCAAACATAATAACTGATGCACAAAAGGGGAAACTTGACTTAATTTCTTAAAAGTGACTTATTTTGAAAATCTGGGCCCCTGATATTTGGGCATACATTGATTTTGTTGATTCAGGATTTTACATATTAAGGCCTCAAGAACCATCACACATGTAGCATTTCATTGTGTTACCAGTTAAGAGGCAAGTAAAGATTCTTTTCCATACAAAGCAAGACATTGTACAATATGGGAGGTATTGAGCTATTGTGTATACTTTAGATACAGAAAAGAGTATGTAGACATGTTTAATATTTGATATATTGTATTTGGATTATTTGTATTATGCATTATAATATATGAATGACATGCATCAATTTAGCTAATGTTATGCCATAAAAATGATGTGGCATATTAAAAAAGAAACCATGTGTCCAAAGGACAAAAATGTCCCCCTGCTGAAGATGAGGCCGAGGCAAATATAGATCAATTAGATTCAAATATCAAATCCTGAAATCCAAATCAACTGTATACAAAACCCAAATTCAATTGGATGCAAATTTCAAATACCAAACAAGTAAATGACCCAAATAGTACAAACGGACCTCCTTCTTTTAAAAAATTAAGAAAAGAGCCAAGGCAGCCCACAACATCAACCAAACCACCCAAAGGACGCAATCCTAATATCCAGCACAGAAATGATAACAAGCCCAGAATTTCACCAATTGGGAAGCCCCAACAATCGAAAAAGAGCAGAACCAGAGAAATAAGAGAAAATCACCACCAGCCTAATGGTAAACCAAAGCAACTTAACCCCAAGGAAAAAACACACATCGTGGGAAGCTAGAAATGAGGCATAAAGTGGCATCAGTAACTGAATAGAAAACCTACTCCAACCTTGTCGCCACAACCAACTTCAACTGCCGAACCAAATAAATGCAACAATTCCACAAGATCATATTCAAAGCCTAAAAGAAGTCATTGCAAAATAAAGTGCCATCACAGATAGACAAAAACAGAGGCCAAAACCAACCAAAACCAAGAAAAGAAAGATTAAACGAACCCCACCAAAATTAATCAAAGAATCCAACTCCAGCCTCCTCCTAACTGTAATGGTTAAAAACCTAGAAGAGTCCACAATCACTAAAATCAACCATCACCACCTAAAAACCCTTCCATCATGGATTTCCAAACAAACCAATTCCCAACCAATATTTCCAGCAATATTATCAAACACTGGCAGCGACCTTGGCATCAAATTCCCACCATAAATTCCCAAATCAGCTGAACAATCAATAACTATAGACATAAATTTTGATTCTCACTTATCCAAGAATGTTCATGCTTCAAACCCCCCATTTCCAGACCAATCTTTTGGAAATTTACCTTTTATGTTTAGAGACAAATTCTTCCCAAAATCATTTTAGAAACAAAACCGAAATCTTACACACAAAATACACAACTTTTGAACTTCCACATGAAATATCTTACCAGATGAACAGACCTCAGACATTCAATCAGGACAGATGAATATGAAAATAATGCTCAAGACAAAATTCAAATAAATAAATTTATGCCCTTTCCGACATCTTAAAGTTTAAACTTTTAAGTAAGCTGATTGGTCATAGTACTAGAATAGAGGACTGATTGTGCTAATAGACTAGAGGTCCTGGTTCAAGTCTCACCCCTATCCATTTACATAAAAATTATATCATTAAATAAGTCCCTTTTAGACGAGGGTGTCTCACAAATGGCTAATCATCATCAAAAATTAATTTTTAGGACCATTATTCTATCATACAAAAGGCATAAAAGATCAAAATTTTCTTTTAAAAAATTCATATAACAATGAACACCAGCAATATAATAATAACCTGTCTCATAAGGGCATCTGCATTGCAAGAACGAACAGTTCGGAACTGATCCACATTAAGCTTCTTGTTTATGATCCCAACACTGAAGTAAATACTATCGGTTGGCGGTAAGTCAACACTGATCTCATCAACATTAAACCAGAACAAGAATCTCTTAACCTGAATGCCCTTCAAATTGGCAATCGACCCCATTTTCAGCTTCCCAGTGATCTTTTTCTTGTAGTAAACCAAGTAATCGAACTTAATGTAACATGGATTCTTGAGATTGACCTCAAATTCGCCATTTTTCGAGAGGGAGTAGGAGGTGACTGAGTCGGGTAAGAGTCCACTCGGAAGGCCGAATTTGGGGAGGATTTCGTACACTGTTGGTTCGGCAGTTGACGGGGTGTCCGGGGAGAGAATTAGGGATGAAGATTTGACGACAATGAAGCTGAGGAGGAAGAGGAATATGAGACATTGCTGGGTTTTCGAATTCAAAGCCATTGATTTCTTCGAAGTCTGGCCGTGTTTGGAGGAATTAAAATTTTCATTCTTACTCTTCTACTTATTTTTAATATTTCTGAATACATTTTCCAAAATAACGTAGCTCAAACACACTACTGCCATCATTTTGATTCAAGGAAAAGAAAGAGAGTGAACAATTGCAGAGACGGTCCTGAGTTTATTTTGAAAATATGAAATTAGACTCTGAACAAAGTTACTTGTCCATTTTTATCCTAACGACGAAAATTATCAAAATTTTCTTGGTTCTTATTTCAGAATTTCTATACAATGGTCCAAATTAGATAAAAAAAAAAAAAACTATAATTTCCTAAAATTGAATATACGAGAAACACAAAATTTAAATATTTTCCAATATTATAATTTTCATAACCATAAAATAAAATGTTAAAGACTAAATTGCTATTCGAACAATACATTAAAGCAAAGTAGAAGAGAGAGAAAAAATAATACATGGAAAACATAGATATATGAATTCAATTACACAAACATGGCAGCTTACAAAAGCACTCTATGCATTTTTTTTTTATAACAAATATGAAATTTTCTCTATTTTCAAAATAATGGCATAATAAATAATTTTTAAAAACCATAATAAATATTAAATTCTTATTACAATATTAAAGATTGGGCAAAATATAAAGCACAATTGTAAGCAAGAGCCCTGAACTTCTCATTTGTCCTCCATTGCTCTTTTCATCTGCACTTGCTCCCTTGCTAGTGGTATTCCCTTTAACTACGTCACAAAAAATAAAATAAATAAATAAATACATGAGGTAATCAATTGATTTTGGTTCAATTAGAAAGTTGGAGAGTAAAAAGATTGTTAAAAGAAATATTGATTAATGTCATAATACTCAAAAATTTCCACGAAACCATTATTCAAGTTCAATTCTGGTTAGTCTCTCCGACCCAAAAAATATTAATTTATATATCTAATTTTGAAAAAATGCGCACACATCTACATACGTTAAGAGGCGACACCCTTATTTGGAGACGATCGTGTTACATGTACATAATAGTTTACATACCGTGATAATATAAGATTGAATTATAATTTCTTCAACCAAATAAAAAATACATTTTCCACTCTCTTTTCGACAACTCATCTGTATATAAATCATTATATAGCTGCTTATGTATAAGTAATATTATTCATTTGGAGAGGGGGTGAGAGGAGAAAATATCTTTGGCGATGAGGTCTCTAGTGATTTTAGGGGAATGCACCAAGGAGGTCAAAGAGGTATTTGCCATAGAAACCCTTCAATAAGATTCAGTAGGAGCTTTGGTTCTTAATATATGCTAAAAGTTGAGACTTTAAAGTAATAGAGAAGTGGATACAAGAGGGCGTAGGTAGTGAGAATTGATGTGAACCAACTAGTTTAATCGGCTCGATTCTAATTCTATTCCACATACTTCATACGCTCATATTTTTATACCATCCAATATTAACTCCTGAACATTATCCTCACATTCCCAGACACCGAGACCACCTCATCCCAAAAGGGTAAAATTGACATTTGTGTTCAAGATTTGTGAAGATTAAATTGAAGGGTACACTTGGAAACTCGCAATATCACTATATGTTCTTTTTTCTTACCTTCGGCAGTAGTGGTACTATTGCTTTTCTTGGCACTATTTGCGAAATCCTCGAACACCTTCGCATCGGGTGAATTTGGCGCCAAATGCAAGAGAGCTGAATCAATCACGCATACTTTAATTAATTATTCCATTATATAGTGACTTATATAACGTGCACTTGTGTACTTACCAGGACAATCAGATATATTAGCCGGTGCATGACATTGAGTCGGAAGGCCTAACGCAAGCGTTGCATTAATTTTGAGGCCGAGGCTCGGATCATTTCTATCCTTAACCAAGATGCATATGCATTCAGGACTCGTATGGAGAACTTGTTTGAGGCCGGTGCAACAGTCGAGGGTTGGCGCTTTAGCTTCACCTCCAACGTAGGGAAGACATGTAGCTAGACCTACTAATTGATTTGCACATTGTTCTCTATCTTTGGCTAAATCTGATCTTACGAAACCAAACAAAATGAAGAACAAGATGCATACATATTTTGCCTCCATTTTGCAATGTAGACAGATAGAGAGGATAGAATGAGAGAGATGCTCCCCATGTCTTTATATGCTTTTTCATGACATTTTTAAATATAATTAAAATTAATAATTTTAGGTGGGGTTGGGTTGGGTTGGGTTGGGTTGGGTAGTTGGAATAAATTATATTCATTTATTATTAGCCTAAGTCTATCTAGATCGAGAGTTCACATGATAAGAGGTTAAAATCCTCTTCTTGTTTGTTTTTGCAAAAAAATTACGTTATAAAGATTTGACGTTCTAAGTATTTCAAGTTATTTCGTTTCTTGAATTATATATAATTTTTCGAGATCCAAAGTTTTTGTTGAGTAAAACCTATTCTTCTATAAAATACATTCGTCAAAATCATCTTCTTGGAAGGCAATTTAGTATTTTACATATTTTTTTAATAAAAAATCAACCACACGATCGAGTCATTTAATTAGATGTAAGCACAAATTTTTTTCCATCGTAATATTATATTGCATTATCTTATCTGATAAACTCATCTTTTATTTGTGTTTTAGGATGAGACTACATGTCTACTCGTAAAAAGAATATTATTGCAATCCCGTGATAATTGATACTTCATGGCAGCTACTATCATGAATATTTGTTTTACAACCCGTGACTATTTTTTGACTTATCTGTGATTTTACAGCAATTTGTTAATGTGATTAGAGGTTAATGGTCACACAAAGTTTGGAGTATGTTTAAATATTTGTAAATCACAGCTTCACCTTGGTCACGTGACTAATTAAAATAATAAAATACCATTATATTAAAAGATCAGAAATAACATAATTTTCGATAATATGCCTTCTAATTTGTTGGGTTTTGATTGGATATGAATAGGGTAACATGTTTCATGTCTTTTTGTTACATTTTGATTCACGAGATTTGAAAATCACAATCAACACTTCGGTGTAAGTTGAGAGAATTGTTATATTTGTTCTATATAATCACTGTTTGTTTTCATTCTTTCAAATTTTTTTGTTTACATACTCATTTTCAATCACACATTCACATAATAAAATATTTTACACGTGAACCTAATTTTTTTTTTCTAGTTTTTAACTACACATTCTTTATAAAATCACTATTTAAAATAATATTTTTCCAAAAAAAGGGCCCGAAACAGGGGCTATGGTGATTTAACTTTTTCCTTCTATCCATTCAACATCTCTTCTTCCACCTTGAAGTGGGGATATGTCTTGTCCCTAGCCAGCATTATACTACTCACGTATCTATAGTTTCGGCTTCAGCCACAAACTTGAGATCTCGCAATTAATTTTTACGTGCTCCCTCTAAATTCCCTTCCTTGTAATTTTTAAAACCTAAGTTTATTACAAGCATATTTGAAAAATAAGTCCACTTCTTTAAGCTCATGTGGATTCTACGATTTTTGAGATGGAAATAAGTTTTACCTAGGTAGCTTAGTTATCTTTTAAGCTATAAGTCTCACTCGCTCTGACTTGGCACAATTTTGGCAACAAAATGAGACTTATTCTTAAGCTATAAGTCCGCTCAAACACGTTCCACATACATCCTAGGGTAACCGAGCAAATAATATACTTCAATGGTCCACTTATTTTCATGCCCAATTGCTAAGCGAAATAAAGGCACATCCAGTTGTGCAAAAAAAGTAGTACCTACTTGAAGTCCATTCCATAGCCGTCAATGAATATTTCTGGCTCAAGAAGAAGTTGGCACTTATACAGAATTTATTAGGGACAAAACCACGAAAAAAAATCCGAAATAATGATACGATATAAATTGCTTAAAAATATAGAACTCTAAATAGAAATTGACTTGAGCTTGTACCTACCATCCACGGCTATATTGTAGTGTTTCAATTTTGGCAAGGAACGAGATTTATTCTTAAGGTACAAGTCCATTCAAACATATTGGCAAATCCACCTGTTGTCATGCTCAATTGCTAAGCATCTATATATATAGAATGGGATTAAAGTTACTTTCAGTTGTCCAATAAAAGAAGTACCTGCTTGAAGTCCATTCCATAGCTGTCAATGAGTGTTTTTGGCTCAAGAATAAGTTGGCGGCACTTTTTACAAAATTTATTAGGGGTGTTCCCCTACTAAATATTATGGTATTTGTTGATCTCATTTTTTGTGAGGGTGACGTGGTCAATGGATCCCGGGTCCTCTAACATCCACGTAAGTTTTAGTTTTGCACATTTGGACAAATCGTAAGTCTCCTGTGGTCTTCTCCAAATTGGGGGTAGGCAGTAGCCTGCACTCCGATGGTCAAATCAATCAATGTATAAGTGAAGAGATGTGGGAGTACTAGAGACGTGAGCCATTAAGTATTGAAGAGTCGAATGCGGGAGAATATTAAGTGAATATAGAGAGCAAGTTTATAGTCGAATGTATAGAGTTGCATTACCTTCAAATCACACAATATATGAGCTTTTATAATAGTAAAGGAGAAATGATAACCATTGGATGAAGTAGTACGTGTACTCATGTTAATGGCTGAGGTTCTCTTAGGTATTACTCTATTAATCCTAGGTTGACCGCGAATTGGAAGATGCCTTTTGTAAATATGGAGGCTAGGAGCCTCGTATTTCTTCCCAACAACATACATGACACTTCGACTTGATTATGGAGAGTCGACCTCAACATGGCACCGCGACTGAAATGATGCATCACCTCGGCTACCTTGTATGGCTCACCTCGACCAGGTAGGAGGTGACGTGGAGTGCGGGCCTTGTTGATTTTCTTAGCTGGCTGCTACATTGGTGATGATATAGAGCCTCTTTATAAGAGGCATTACAATATTCTCACTTTGACATGCATTAATCTGCTCAAACAAGTCACCACCATGAAAGGACATGTTAAGGGATAATTCACATATCGACTAATTACTAAAATAAAGACCAACATATAAAGATTTGGATTACCATTCTTTACAAGGCTATTCTATAAAGATAGAACCCCAAACTTTAACAGGGTAGAAAGATGAAGAAGATAAGATATCAACTTCATGATCCGAAAATGAACTGTAACCACACTAAACAACAAGATTAACTAGGGCAATAGCTAGTTTTGAAAATAGAAAATATATTTCAGATTAAAACCTCCGCAAGTGTACGGTTCGTTACACAAGTAATAAATTGGATTTATTGAGTCTGAATATCGTCTCACGAAGATTGATTAGTTCATTTCTTATTACCGTGACCTTAACCAAAACAATAAAATTGAAGTGTTGTTGAATAAATTAATCTAATTATGTAGGGATGAATGATTTAACTAAATTGAATGCAAATAGGGTTGAATGTAATTTGAAGTTTTCGAATGTTTGATGAAGTACTAGGACCACCAGTCCCTAAGTAATAATCTTTTTAAACTTAGTTTTACACTTTGACAAATGATTGAAATATTGACGAATCAATGATCCTAATTAATTTAACGGTCGCTCTCAAGTAAAGTCAAACCTATTCTTATATATGACTCAACTATATCGCTATGACGGATGCGAACATACAAGAATGCATGAGTTTTTGTGAACACTTAACGATTTATATAGGGCATAACGGTATATTTATATTCCCTAACGGACCCTATGATGATTTATACATTGTCAAACCCATTTCCCTTTCTTTCGAATTCATGAAATAGATCACCACACTCACACAATTAACGTGCACAATAATTGTATAGAAAATAAATCAATATAAACCATTCAAATAGTTAAAACATGTTTTTATTGTCAAGAATATAAAACTACACATAGTTCATCGTTCCCTAATACATAATTAACCTAGCCCAGTATGATGGTAATAAGAAAATCAGAAAAACAATGAAGAAACGACATCACCAATTGAATTCTTGACTTTAATCTTCGCTTCGTTGTGTTGTTCTTCGCGTTATTGCACTTTTTCTTCTCTCAAAACCCTTATGCATATGTTGTCTCCCGTTCTGGACGGCCCTAAGGTTTAAATAGTATTCAAAGATTTTGTTTTTATAAATCTTTCACGCGTACAAGGAAACCAGAAAATTCGTGCCGGAAACTATGTGACCGCATAGTTTAACACTATGCGATTGCATAGAAGAGGGGAAAGTGCCCTTGGAATTCTCTGAAGCAACATATGCGACCTCGCATAGGTTTTTGTGTTATGCGACCGCATAACAATGGCAATTTCCAAATTCTTGTATTTTGATCCTCGAACTCCATTTCGTCATTCTTGACCTCTTTTCACACTTCTCCTTCTCCCAATGCTTCATTCCAATGCTCAATTTGTCCTCAATATCTTCACGTCTTCAATTCTTCTTCCGGGTCGTCTTTCGATTATTTGCATCTTGGTTCCTGAACTTTGATTTTCTTTCGTTTTAGTAATTTTTCTCCTTATTTCTCCTAATTACTGCCACATTCATTAATGTTGTTATGCAAAATACAAAATACGTAGAATTTAGCTATATTCCAACATATCAATAAACAATTGTCCACATGTCATAGTCAAAATAAGTGGTAAAACGCACTTACCATATCATACCAGTAAAATTGGATGAACGTTACATGCATGAACCTTAAATGATGATTATTTATAATATATTGGTCGTACGTCAGAACAATAAATGGCAACAATTTTTTGCGTAATTAGTTTGGTTTTTTTCCATAACAAAACCGTGAATAAGAACCGAATTAATGATGCGATATATAAATTGCTTAAAAATACACTACTCTGAATAGAAAATGACTTGAGCTTGTACCTACCATGCATGGCTACTAGTGTCACCGTCCAACTGCACATATTCATTTAAGATTTAACAAACCAGTATTTATTTTTGATGTATATTTATTGCTGGTTTAATTATTGCTAAAATAATTAATTAAAATGGGCAATGAGCAAACGAGGTAGTTATCAATCCACGTTGGTTCTTTCGGTCTTCAACTGAACGGTGAACTGGCATATTTCATCCTAATTCTTAAAATTGCGATTTTTTTACAGATAACATAACTCAATTTTACATGGGTTGTTTCGAATTTTCGGTCAAATTGACTGGCCGGGTTTGATTTCAAATTAAAGCTTTTTACAGCAGAGAAAAAGGAAGAGAAAAGAAAAAGACGACAACCATTTAATCAAGTCATTGTGCATTCATCGAAGATGTTTTAAGGATACATTTAAATTAAGCTTATTAAGTATAACTACAAGTCAAAGTAGCAAGTGAACAAGGCCATCTTGTCATTCTCAACAACCTCGATGCAATTGAGGAGGATTACAAGATTCACAAGTACAATTCTTGTCGAGGTTCATGAGAGTGATTAGAGAAATAAGGACGAAAAATTATCATTCTTATAGATAAGATATGTAATTGGCGAAAATTAAGATTACTAAACACGATTTCTTAACTACGGAATCCACTTCTATAATTCTGCAGATCTATTATGTAGCTGAGAATATTTGTGCAGAGATTCACTCTTACTTAATTGCATTCCCAAATATTGTTTAGTACAGAAATTTTCATGTCCTAGCTCAATCCTAAATTGTGTTTTACTTGTAGAACTTAAGAATGGAGGATAAACTGTTTGGTATTGCATACCAGAACAACAAACATTTACTGATTATATAGAGTTGATAACAATAAACTTGAGTAATTGATGGCTAATCTCAAGCTCATACAGATAATGTGTAACTATACATGAATATTTGAAATAAGAAACTAATTATGCTGACAAATAGGAACTACAGAATCCACTCCTATAATTCTGCAGATTTGTTATGTAGCTAAGAATATTTGTGCAGAGATTCAATCTTAACACCCCCCCGGCAAACTAATGGGAAGGAGACAGACCAACAGCCTGGAACGAAGACAAATGAAATGAGGCGACAAATGTCCTTTTGTGAAGATATTAGCCACTTGATCATGAGTAGAGATGTGCTTAACAACAGGGTCACAAACACAACCTTCTCACAAACAAAGTGATAGTCAATTTCATTATGTTTCGTACAAGCATGAAACACTGGATTTGTAGCTAAAGCTATGACACTTATATTATCACACCATAACACTGGCTGTAATGGTAGCACTACTTGCAACTCTTGAAACACGATTATAAGCCAATAAATTTCAGTGGTAGCCATTGCCATAGAGTGATACTCCGCCTCAGTACTTGATCGAGATACCACATTTTGTTTCTTGGCAAACTAAGAAATCAAGTTATTGCCTAATAAAACTTCATAGCCACTTGGGGATTTTCTATCATCTGGTTGGCCCGCCCAATCTGAATTACAAAAGGCATAGAGGGATATAGATGAGGGAGTACATCCAAAATCAATAGATCCCTTAAGATACCGAAGCACACGTTTAACTGCTAACCAATGGGTTGAGAGCGGATTATGCATAAATTGCTACAATTGATTAACCATATATGCAATGTTAGTGTTAGGGCGTGTCAACGTGTATTATTGAAGGCTACCAACTATTTGATGATACTCAGTGGGATCTTGGAGTAAACCATCGTGAGAAGATACTTTGGGACTACTTGTTGTTGGAGAATTAAGTGGCTTAGCACCTGGCCTTTTTGCACGATGAAGCAAATCAGAGATATATTTTGTTTGTCTTAAGTGGAGACCACTAGTGTTCCAAGATGCTTGAATGCCCAAAAAATAGTTCAAAGGCCCAAGATCCTACACGTTCAAATTTTCAATGACACTGAATATTCATGACATCTAGTTATTATGATATATATCATCAACATATACAAGGGCGGAGCCAGAAAAATAAACTAGGCTGGGCTGAAATTTAATTTTTTTTCAATGAACTTATACCATAAAGATGCTCTAAATCACACGAGATTTAGTTTAAAAGATTAAATTCATGACACTCGTAATAACGTGGGTTATAATCAATGTTGTTAAAACCGGCCCAATCCCTTTGGTTCAACCGGTAAAATTGGGAACCGGACCCAAAATCGGGCCAAATCATGCCAAGTTGATTATGACAAAATCGCTCAAAACCCACTAAACCAGCCGGTTCAACCGTAAACCGGTGAACTGGTCGCGATTTTGTGGTTTTCACGATTTTTTTTTTTTAGTTTAAAATTTTTTAAATGGACTTCATAAATTACAATTCAAAGGCTCATAAAGATATTGAATGACATGTTCATTTTATATATACACTTCTCTCAAATGGTTTCACAAACTACTAATGTGAGATAATGCCTTTTATAGATGCTCATCTTCAATGGTTTTATAAACTTCCGATGTAGAATAATGATATAACAAAAAAAAAAAAATGTTAAAATGCCATCAAATTTATTTTCCAAATGTATGTCTAATTGACTAA
>CAIGRP010083369.1:0-10479 GCA_903798385.1 Fraxinus cuspidata
TCTTTGTAAGGAAATGAAAGAGATAAGTTCGTAATTTTAACTTATGATACTGCAATTGGTAGACGTAGCAAAAGGACTAAAACATCTACATCATTTGGTCCAAATTTTTTAACTTATTTGTAAGAAAATGAACCTAGGATATTTAATGAGGCAATGTCTAGTCCAAAACCTCCATTCTACAAAGAGGCTATCAATAGTGAATTTGATTCTATTATGCAGAATCATACCTAGAAGTTGGTAGATCTCCCACGTGGTAACAAATCGTTAGGTTGTACATGGATTTTGAAAAGAAAATTTAAGACTGATGGATCGGCTGATAAATATAAGGTCATATTGGTAGCTAAATGATTTAAACAAAAGTAGGCCTTGATTGTTTCCGTACATACTCACCTGTGACAATGATAACATCAATTAGAGTATTAATTGCAATCACAGCATTGCATAATTTGTAAATCCATTAGATGGACGTCAAAACAACTTTCTTAAATGGTGAGTTAGAAGAAGAAATTTACATGGAACAACTCGAAGGGTTCATTTCTCCTGGACATGAGAAAAAAGATGTGTAAGCTCGTTAAATCGTTATAAGGACTAAAGCAAGCGCTAAAATAATAGCATGCAAAATTTGATAAAACTATGTTGTCAAATGATTTAAGATTAACAAGTGTGATAAATATGTTTATATTAAAACTACACCTAATGCATATGTAATAGTATGTCTAGATGTTGATGACATGCTAATTATGGATAGTAATTGTGATATTATAACAAAAACTAGGAAAATGATGACTAAACATTTTGACATGAAAGATATGGGCATTGCAGATATAATATTAGCAATTGTCTTATCTCAATCTTACTATATTGAGACTGTACTTAAGAAGTTTTATATATATGTGATGAAAGTCCAGTTAAAACACTGGTAGACTTAAGTCTACATTTGGACAAACATAAAGGTGAACTCGTATCTCAATTAGACTACTCTTGGATAATAGGCAGTCTAATGCATATTACAAACTGTACTCGTTCGGATATTGCATATGCAGTGAACAAACTTAGTAAATATACAAGTAACCCAAATAATGACCATTGGAAGGCACTGGTAAGGGTTCTTAGATATTTACGAAACACCTCAAATATTGGATTACTTTATACTAGAAATCCAGTTGTATTAAAAGGATACAATGATGCTAATTGGATATCAGATACAAAAGACTTAAAATCCACTAGTAGGTAGTTTTACCATTGGTGGTGTGGCCGTGTCTTGGAAATCCTCAAAACAAATATGTATAGCTCGATTCATGATGAAATCTGAGTTTATAACTTTAGATAAAGTTGGAGAGGAAGCATAATGGCTTCGAAATTTTTTAGAGGACATTCCATGTTAGCTTAAACATGTGCCTACAATTAGTATGCATTGTGATAGTCATTTGGCTATTAGTAGAGCACAAAGTAGTATGTATAATGATAAGTCTCGACATATTCATCGAATACATAATACAATTAACTAGTTGATCTCAAATTGTGTTATTTCCATAACTACGTAAAATCTAGAGAAAGTATCGCGGATCTACTTACCAAAGGCTTACCAAGAGATCAAGTATATTGCCTATTAAGGAAAGGGAATGTGCTTAAAGTCTACTACGCAATAATATTTGTAATGGTAACCCAACCTTGCTGACTGGAGATCTTGATTTAATGAGATAACTAAGTTATGAAGATTCAAATAAGCACTTCGGAGTTAACTCCTACCAATTCCTACGATAAGAAAGTGATATCTGTAGAAAATTTTAGGTTAACTTATACTTTTAATGATTCAACTTGGACTATCTAAGTGGGGTATGGCAAGTACTCTTAATAGGAGATCACCTATACAAGTATGAAGTGTAGCTGCTTCTGTGAGAATGCTTCAAAGGCTTGAGTTCTATATAGCAATTATGAAATCTAAGAGTTGTTCAGGACCAAAATAAATACAACAGTGAGAACTAAAAAATGTTAAAGAGGTTATTATGTTGATACTATTGTCCTGGTATACACCAATGGCTGACAGTTCAAAATACTGCGTTCACTGATTAGCCAAGTAAATCCGATAGTATTCTACTACGAAAGGTTCAACCCCATAAGGTACCTATCCGGATGCGATAACATTTCGTTTGATCTCTCTATAGGGTCTGCATAGTCTATTACATTAATTTCCATTTATGTGAGGGGTTGATGGGAAAAATTGGTTTTATTAGTTAGTTTGACCAACTTTTGACCAATAATTTTAATGGGCCCCGTTAGTTGGACAAAATATTTCTTTGGCCGATGGTGTTCTACTCCATGAGTGGATTAATGTAATGTATTTATTTTCTCAAAATCAATTTAGAGTGAATTAGAAATTAATGCCAAAAGATGGCCACTTGAAGTTGAGATAAATTGAAAATAAAATGGGTGGGAAATTGGAAAATGCCAATCCCACATAGGAAGCTAGAAGAGTAGAAACCACTTTGTATTTCTCAAGTTTGGGACTTGGATTTGAGCCTCAAGTAGTACAAATAGTCTTTGAAGGGGATATAACCTATATACTAGTAGGTTGAGCTAAAGTCCACACGCGCGCGTCGTCGCCGCCGTCTGGCTCGGCTCGGTACGGGCACATGTAATGGGTCATGGGCTTGGACTTGGGCTTGGATTTGGGCCAAATAGATATATATTTTTTGGTAAAATAATATGTGAATTATATTATTGTATTATTATTTAAAATAATGATATATTTATTTATATTATTTATTTTTCTTGATTTTTCTATGCGTGACACTTGTTTTCTTCTAGAAGATGGCAGTTGATATTTAAATTGCCTCTTCAAACGGTTTGTGTCTGTTGAAGACGGAACTTTTTGGTTGTTGTGTCTTTTGGATATAACTTTTCAACTTCTATATAAATGCCCTCATATCCCGGTTTTCATTCATTCCAAAATCAGAACTGATTTTATTCTTTTTCCAAAATTATTCCTTCGTCCCTACATTATTCATATTTTGCAATTCAGCCTCGTAAGTTATTTTCGTACATTTTAGTTCTCAAATTTTTATAGAGATCAAAACGTGAATAGGTTCGCCGGGTCTTATAATTTGGAGTGTTACTATTACAAGTCGAGGTCGTTGTATCTTGGGAGACGAGTGCAGGAATACCGTCAGCATCAGTGCGAGGCATCATCGTCTTAAAGAGAAAGAATCAAACTCTTTGACTCGACCATTGACATTTTATATCATTCATTTTTGCACGACGTAATTATGCCCAAATCAATTCACGGTAATATAATTATTTGCCAACAAAATTAATACACTTTTATCTTTATAAGGAGGAAGAGGAGAGTCCTAGGTGATTCAAACTCATATCAGCAAGTCTTAGTAGATCGAAAGGTGGGGGAACCAATGCTGGAGCTCCGATGATGAGAGAGACAAATAGCGAGGTTGTGTGTAAAAATGATCTTGAATCCGTTACCACCAATGTGGAGGCTCGGAGGGTTAGGAATCTAAAGCTGGAGATGTTGTGGCTACATTCATTAATAGTTGTGATTGTGTGTGCGTGACGGTGCACATATGGAGTTATAGTCAAGTTGGAGCTTCGGTGACGACAGAGGTCATTAGGGATGTATATATGATTAATTATACTTCTTTTCCTTTTTTTTTAGGTTGGGGACTAGGTAGATGAACCCCTGGTGACCAAATTAATAGACAATATCTACGATGGTTATGCGTGTGTTGAAATTGGTTATCGTGTGTTTATGCAAAGCGGAAAGTGAATACTAAACCGCTTGTGTATGCTCTTTCCACCCCCCCTTTTTTTGGCGAAAAAGTGTGATTTGTATCTAACATGCAATATCAATTAGGTTCAATATATTTTCATAGTCTTGTGATTCGACGATATACATTTTTTCGTTTGTCTGAGTCCCATTAAAATGAATTTTTGGCCAATTTCATTTTCTGCATTAGTGGGAACCACATTGTCAGAATTGTCGAAAATTATGAGAAAAACACGTCCATAATGGACTTTTGGAAAAATTCGCAAGTCCAAGGATATACATTCCCAGTTTACCCTTCAAATAAAATGGTGGGAAGTTATTTAAAAATAAAGGAATAGAAGGATTATTTCTAATTGGTTTTAAAAAATGAGGGTATTTTTGGCATTTTGAATTTCAAGGTTTTTCTGCAACAATTAAAATGCCTAACAATACATTGTGTATTTCGCAATTTTTTAAGAATTAATGTACTGTTGAGAAATGAGAAAACTCATTAAAATTGATTTTAATGAGATTAAAACGAGGACTTTGTGATTCTACCTTTTAGAAATCCCAATCTAAGAGTAGTAATGGAGCAAGTCGAGCAAGCTTGAGCCTATTGTCCATGATCTCGTCAATGCTTTATTTTTATTTTTTAAACCCTCAGCTACTTAAACTTTGAGTAGATAGAGTTAAAATTGTACACGAACAACTTTTTAGGTGTACAATTTTTTAACAATAGAATATTATTAAGAAAATAAAAAAGTATGAATATGACAAAATTAAATATCATCTACCTGACTACGCACAATTGTGCCATACATATTTTGTATTTGGTAGTGAGCGTCTTGCCAATTCTTTATAGACATTGACCTTTTCAAAATGTCTTATTTGAGCTAGTTCCTAATATCGGACAGAACTCAGTCACCTACACTAAAAGCAGACTTTGATAATACAATGTTAACTAGAGGTGTTAAGATCACGAGCAATCAAATAAATAAATAAGATATTTGTGTTCGTAACGTCTCTGGAAATGAAATAAATAAAAAGTCATTGCATCACCTGGATCAACAGTACTAAGCATTTGATGATTAAAATATCTAGATAATTTTGCGAGGATTCTAAATGGACATGCGTTCGATGTACTTTGAGTATATGTAGGAGACATAAGAAGAACCTACATCAAACATTTCATCCCTAAATTCTGTAAATAAATTCAATATTTCGTCATCATCTTCTTCAAAATTCGAGTTAAAGGGGGTGCAGATGGTGCCCAACTAACATTTGCACTCAATCGTTGTGCATATAATTCTTTGATTGCAGTTAAAATAATCTCTAAATTAGATAAGCGATAAGAGCATCAAAATTTAAAGCATTTGTGATTTTTCTAGTAACATGTTTAGTATATTTCAAATTGTACCCAAGGCCCACCATGCATGCTAAAGGAAATAATAGTCTTCCTAATATTTTTCTAAACTTCAGGTCCATAGAAAATATATTTCCGTAAAATCATGATCATTTCTATATTTATTGAAAGTACTTGCAATAATAAAAAGACATTCAAGAATTCTAGAACTAGTGGGGTAGTATTCAGTGACAGAGCCCAATACTAGTGCAGACATGGGCTTGCACTGCACTTTGGGCCCAATTCAAATCACTTTTTTTCAAGATTTGGATTATTGGGCTTTTCAACTCAAACTATTCATCAGCCCATGAGCCCATTACCAAGAGAAAACTTATACATGCACTGATGCAAATATAGGCCACTCATTCAATCGAATGTTCAAACTTCAAGCCATAGATTTTACAGGCTCGGTCCGCCTTTCCTGCGACTAACGACATGTTGCTATGCCACACTGCCTTAGCCTTTCATTCTCATCTCTTGTAACCTTCCACCACCAACCAACAGTGATCGAAAACTCTCAATTCTCACATTGTCTTTCTTACTTTCAGTAAGGACTTGATTTCTTTTCTTTTTCTTGAAAATCAAAATTTGATATCCGCTGTAATTTAGTTGGTAAAATTCTCAGAAATGTATCATGGCTTTTATCTTTAAACCATTCTCTTGCCCTTTTCTTGAATGGGTTTAGTCAATGAGGCATTGGAGACGGGCGCTAAAGCTCAGATAGAGATTAGTCACTCTTTCCATACCAAGGAGGTTTGGATTTTGAAATTAAGATTTTTTTTAATTGATTTGTTTATGCTAATGTTTGCGTGAGAGAATTTTAGTTTAAAGTTTTTTTGGAATTTTCAATCCATTGAGCTAATTAGTTATTGCTTTCTTGTATGATTACATGTTAATCGGTTATTGTATTCTTGTATGTTTTAGTTGTGGTATTACTTTTGTGAAATGCTTGTTTTGCGTATGTGATAATAGTAAAATGCTTGAGAATGTTAGTTTTAAAATGCTTGTTCGGTGCCTATTGGTTTTTTTTTTTAGGTTAGTTGTATTGATAGAAATGCGAATTGATAATAAAGCCATTATACAATGATATCAAAGTATGAAAATTCGCAAGAAACAAATAGTGATGGGCCAAGCCCAAACCGGTAAGTAGGCCAATATATAGGGGCCAATACTTATAAGCCATCCAAGAAGAGGGGCAACAGGCCATGAATAGCTCGAACTAAATTAAGTTACTTCCAATTGAACAAATAGTTTTAGGGTCGGGTCGTTTCATTGAGGTGTCGAATTGTTCAGTCATTTGGTCAATGTCGATTAAATAAATTTTACCGATTTAAAATCATAGCTCGGGAGGTCTTTTGACAACAATTTGCCCAACAAACCTCCACATTGGTTTCAAAAGACCTACAAAGGAAACATTATCACCAATTAGTGACAATTCTAGAAGGGAAACCGATAAAATTGGAAATTATTTACCTCCATTGATATTTAAAGGATCTTTACAACTTCTAAACTTCATCAATGGCAACATCTTAGTGCCTATGTTCGAGGAGTTATATTGTGTATAGATTTTTTCAAGCCTTACCACCTCTTGTGATACAATATTTCTAATGAAATGTAGTCTAACATCAATGTACTTGGTGCGTTCGTGAAAGACATAATTTTTGCATAGATGTATAAAAGATCGACTATATGAATATACTACCACATAGTCATTTAAAACACAAAGTTCATGAAACAAACCTTTTAACCATAAAACCTCTTTAATTGTTTCAATAGCAGTAATATATTCTAATTCTGTCGTGGATAGTGTAATTATGTGTTGTAAGACTGATTTCCAAGTAATGTAAGAGTTAAACAAAGTAAACACATAGGAAGAAGTTGATTTTCTATTATCCTTATCCCCCGCATAGTTCTCATCTACAAAACATTTCAATTTCACACCTTCTTTATTAATACCAAACTTTAGGCCTACATCGTCAGTCCCCTTTAAGTACCTTAACTTACACTTTTAAGGCTTTCCAATACCCAGGACACGAATTACACATGTACCTACTAAAAGTAATAACAGCAAAAGCTATATTCGATCTAGTGCAAACCATCAAATACATAATAGATTCAATCACATTAGAATATGGAATCCTACTCATGTATTCTATTTCCTTTTCATTACATGCAGCATGATCTTTAAATGATACAAAATGATTAGCTAAAAGGTAATGTAATAGGTTTGCAATCATCCATGTCAAATCTTTTGAACACATTTGAAATATAAAAGACTGATGCAAAAACAATGCATAATTTGACATATCTCTCTCAAGTTCCATACCTAGGATTCTATTAGCTTTACCTAGATCTTTCATGAAAATTTCCCCAATCAACTTTGTTTTTATCTTATTTATCCACTTAGGTGATGAACCAACTAAGAGCATGTCATCCATGTAGAGCAATAAAAATACATAGCCATTATTAGCATCATCATGTTGGCAATACATGCAAAAATCAAACTTCTTAAAACCCTACAGTGGGTATAAAAGAATTACATTTTTTATATAACTGTCTAGGTGATTACTTTAAGCCATATAAAGACATTTTCAGGAAACACACGTGATCATGTTTTAGTTTGTCTTTAAAACCTCTGTTTGATTTATAAAAAATTTCTTATCAAGTTCACCATGTACAAAGAGTAATTTTTACATCAAGTTTCAAGTTCACAATCAAAATGTGCAACAAATGCAAGCACGATCCTATTAGAAGTGTACTTTACAGCTGGTGAAAAAATATCATTATAATAAACACCCTTATTCTGGGTGTACCCTAACTTTAAATCTTAGGGGTTCAGATGCACTAGTATCCTCCGTAACTATCAACTGTAGATTTATTTTTAGGTATAAGTTCTAGTTCCCAAGTTCAATTATTTTCTAAGGAACTCTTTTCCTCTTTCATTGTCTTAAACCACCCTTCAAATTGTTCACTTTTCATCGCCTCTTCAAAGTTTTTAGCTCTCTATCAACTACTCTCCTCATAACTAGCATAAGCAAAAGCTAACTTGGATTCATATCCGAATCTTTTAGGCACTTTCGTTTATATTCTCTCTCTATCCCTAGCTAAGTTATAATCTGCTAAGGGATTTTCTTCTTTAGGATGCTCTTCTATCACTATTTCCTCTACAATCTCCATCTCAAATTGTTGAATTTGAGTCTTCACCTCATTAGAGGTGGCATGAACATATGTACTAAGTTTTCCTAACTCTATCTTCAATTGATATCTCTCTTCACCTTGCTATTCTTTACTTACAGGTTCAGATTCAGTCTTAAGATACGGAAGTTCACCCTCGTTAAATATAACATCTCTACTCACAATGATATTAACCCTCTTTTAGCTTCTACCCTATAACTTGTACCCCTTGACACCCTTAGGATAACCTAGAAAAATACATTTTGTAGCTCTTGATTTAAGCTTTCCCTCACTTTGATGAGAAAATGCAGCATGACCAAAAGTTCTAATCGCAAAATAATTACTAAGCTTACCGGACCATTTTTCATAAGGAGTATCACCATTCATTGTAGCAGATTGAGTCATATTAATCAATAACAAGTAGCCATAACAGTTTCGCCCCAAAATGACTTAAGGACACCAGAACTTAACATCATCCATCGCACTTTATTAAGTATATGTTCTATTCATCCTTTCAGCTGTCTTCTTTTGTTGGAGAGTGTAAGGAACAATCTCATGCTTTATTATTCCATTCTCTTTGCACATATTGTAAAATTCAGTGTCACAAAACTGTAGGCCATTATCAATTATTAAAAACTTAATCCTCTTGCAAGTTTGATTCTCAACTCATTTTTTTCCAATTATTAAAGTTATCGAAAGTATCTGACTTATCTTTTAAAAGATAAACTTATACCTTTCTCATGTAATCATTAATAATAGACAAGAAGTACCTATTTTCACCCAATGATTAATTGCCGAACCCCACAAATCTATATATTCAAGCATGTCTTTAGTAAAGTCAACTTTCTCAAGTCTCCCTACTAAAATTAAATTTCTAGATAGTTCAAACTATCTAAAATCTTTTAAAGTATGCACAAAACTAATATCAAACTTCAAGTAATATCACTAATCCCAGCAATAGTATAAGCACAATTGTCACACAACACAACATGCCCATCATTAGATTCATGTAAGTCTTCAAACCAATCCTTTTGAGATGTCGCCTGAAAAAATGCATCAAAATCAAGTATCCACTCATGTAAACGGGAATTAGCAAATCAACAGTAATAGCAAGTGGACTCATAATCATATAAATTTCACCCTCATCAAAATTTTAAGCAGTAGACAAAATATTTACTTCACTTCTCTCTTTACCCTTTGCTTAACCTTCCCTTTATAACAATCTATTAAGCACAATTATAGCTTTTTGGGTTTCAAAAACCATTTTTTCACAGTTAACAATATCTTGAATAAGTTTGTTATCACATCTAAATTGTCATTAAGAACCCTTGAAAGATTCATTTTAAAATTGAAAAATTGTTCAAATAAGTAAAACTTGTCCGGAGTAGATTTGAGCAAATACAAATCCTCCAATTTTTTCCAAAGTTCTATAATGGTTTAAGTTTACTCACTTTTCTCAAAACAACAGCCGACAAGTGTAAAATGATTGAAGTGTAAGCAATCTCATTTACTTCTTCTTTTGGTTCTTTCGATTAATCGGTAGAAAATTGCCTTAAATGACTTTTGAAACTTTTTGTTAAATCAAAACAACTCTCATTTTTTTTGTTCCCAATTGAATAATCACATTTTACATTAAAAATTCCTAAATCAAAATATTGAGTTGTCATTTTTATGAATCAATTTAAAAAAATACACAAAATCACAATTAAGGCACACAAAGTAATTATAGGGTTGCAAGAAATATACATCGTTCTAGATTCCCAATGTTTTGTAAGATTTGCAATCTCAATAGCAAGGGAATGTTCAAATGTCCAAATCTATTGTATAACCTAAAATAAAAAGTAAACATTATCAAGACATTCAAAACGATAAAGTGAATAATCTGAAGAAAATTTCTGTAGAATACACAAGATGCACCGTTGTCAAAGAGCCCACACATTGCCATCGCCTCTGCCTTCATACGCCACACGCCTAATGGCATCTCTACCTGCACAACACAGTTCTAGCC
This sequence comes from Fraxinus cuspidata, assembly GCA_903798385.1. NCBI lineage: Eukaryota > Viridiplantae > Streptophyta > Magnoliopsida > Lamiales > Oleaceae > Fraxinus > Fraxinus cuspidata. The sequence continues at coordinate 10,342 of CAIGRP010083369.1, forward strand.
TCCGTTTCATTAAACGCCTTTTAGTTTGACAGAAAATAGAGATTTCAGGTTCGGATGTTTTGGGATTTTTAGATCTAAACGGATTTCAATGGGATTTTTGGTCGAGAAACACGCACTGGTGGCTTTGATACTAGATTG
>CAIGRP010083371.1:0-10839 GCA_903798385.1 Fraxinus cuspidata
CAAAGCCTTAGCATTATCAAGTTTTCCAATTTTTCTCAACACTTGATCAGACAAATGAAGAATTATAGAGGTATATGCAGGTTCATCATATTCAAGTTTTTGATCATCAGTCATAGTAGCAGAAAATTCACCAATTATAGCCTTAGAGACTTTCTGTTGAACTAAGACCACTTTTATTTTTTGCTGCTAAATAGGGAAATTCCATTTTCCATTTAAAAATCTAAGTTCAAACGTAGTAGTTGATAAGTGCGTTTTTCAACACTTATTTTATCACAGAACATGACTAATTATTGATAATAATGTTTGAATATGGCTTAATTCTGCTTAATTTCATTTTGTAGCATTACGTTGATGGATGTGATGGAATTCAGGAGGAAATCATTCAGAGTCAATCCAGCATCACCTATCCTCCTTTTGGACAGCCTAACTTCCTGTTAAAGACCAACGTCATACATCTATTTCAAAATGGACATTAGTTTTATGGCAGAGCTGAAGAAAACCCATATACACACTTCTCTCGATTATTGGAGATGTGTCAACACTTTCGATATCAGGGCATCTCAGATGATACTATCAGAATATGGCTGTTCCCACACACACTATGTGAATTACTCAATTCGAGTAGAAAATTTTATATTATACAAAAAGGAAACCAAGGGGAATTTTTTTCGAAGGAAATTCTATCCCTTGCAAAACTTTTTCTACAAATTTTTATCATAATCTACGAAATGCTCTATTTCACAAGTTCTCCTGCATCATTGTTTGTACACAAGGAAAGATCTTAAAATATCATATATGCTGCAGGGAAATATTTATTAGCAGATAGTCTCCATGTTTATGATGCTATTCCCAAATATGTTTGTACTATCATAGTTGAAATGAAGGTTACGTTGCAACTCGATGCTGGGGACATGGTAAAGGATCCCTCCATATTCATCGTCGCTACTCACGAGGGACAAATCCTTTGTGTTTTCACCATCACTTTCTTCCTCTGATACATGTGCATTCTTCTTAACAAGTTCTCTAAATACTGAAGACCGAAGGAGTAGGCCAAGTGCTGTCGGATTCGAGGATGAGGTAACTGGGATTTTTCTTCCTAACATTTATTGTTTGCCCATGTCACTAAGACTCACAGCTTTTGTTTGTGATTGAACAGTTCAAAAAAGTGGCTGAGACTCTGTGTTTGGCTTAGTATCTTGAGCAGGAACCCAAGTGTTTGTTTCTGGCTTCAACCATCTGATGTAGGTACTCAGATCAAAGTTTGTGACGGCATTGATCCCTCTGTATTCAATTGCTGCAATGTCGTAGGCCCGAGCAGCCTCTTCTTGGGTACCTGTGGATTGGCATGTAATCTTTGTTAGAGATTAAGCCCTAATGAAAAACAGAATAAAATTGAGAATAAGCGAAGCCAATGCACAAATTTATAGTAGTTCACCCTCAAAGTGATAACTATGTCGACTGGCCGCTTCAAGTTTTTCAAAATGAAGGGTATGGATTATCTCACGTGTCTATGTCTCGACCTAATAATCCTTTATTTATAGTAGGACCATTAGGATGGCCTAATACATGTGCGGACTATCCAATATACTACATGTATTAGTTCGATCTGCAGTAGAAGGTATAATTGTGCTGTATGACTAAGCTCCGAATATTGGAAGTTGACTTACTGTAAGTGCCAAGGTAGAGGTATTTATTTCCAAAAACTCTCCCTATCCTTGCTTCCCATCTTCCATTGTTACGGTGTCTGCATTTTTAGCCAATATCATATTTAGAATAATCTGTTATAATTAAAATTTTGATTCTTTATATGGTTCTAGATGATATACCTAGCAACTCCTCTGTACTTGGAAACTCCTCTTGAAAAACCACTACTCTTTCTGCAATACAAATTCAAAGTTTTGGTTATATGTTGGATCCATGTGACAAATGAAAAAATCCTTATTGCATCAAACAAGATGGTTAAAATTATACCTCCTGAGTGACACTAGGTACTCTTCTTTCGTGACAGTCTGCATATATTCAAGTTCTTTCTCGTAATCAGGGACCTGCAGAAAAGGGGAATTGATAATAAGTTGTCCGAGCCTTGTATCACATGGATTAAACCTTAATTCCTACTTTCAAGAACAAACATAATTAGAAAGTGCAAAGCATGCAAATATTTATAGTGGTTTTCCCTTGAAGTGAGAGCTACATTTACTTGCCCCTGCAGGTTTTTATAGCAATGAACACAAAACGGCCCCCTTAGTAAATCCTTTATACTTTAGGAAGTTAGGTTGATCCGCGGAAGAATAAGTTTACATTAGGCTAAACACATTCGTGACCATAATATATTTGCATGCACACAGTCTGATGTAGACATAGAGGACAATCCTACCGGAAAATTTGTAAAGGTTGATGTCCCCCAATACTTGAGTGCAGCTAAATCATATGCTCTTGCTGCATCTTCCTTGTCATTATAAGCCCCTGAAGAATTTTGATAATGAAAATTTCCTCAATTGTATGTCTTAAAAAGGTGTTTTTATGTGTGTGTTGGGGGGGTGGGGGGTAATGTACTCACCAAGATATACTGTTCATTATGAATTTTCGCATCCAAGAACAGTCCATGAAACAAAAACAGAAGATTTTCTTTATTAGACACTAGTATTCAAGAAAAACACATAACTAAAAAAGTTGCACAAGTTGTACTGTAAAATTCTACCTTGTTTTCCCTTTTTCTTCCTAGTCACATTCCATGACATTTTATCCCACAAGTGTGCTTCATATCGCCCTGTCCATCGATGCATGCTGACACCTCGAAATTTTGAACTTCTTTTCACAGTTGTTGGAGAACAAATGGGATCAACATGTATATGTTGAATAGCACAGCCAGGAGCAGTGGAAGCGGCCATATTTCTTCGTCTACGCTTGACACATTTCACTTCAGGGAAGTCGCCTTCCACCACACGTAAGGGGCGCCTTCGACTGATTTCTTCTGTTTTTGTCATTTCCATTGCTATTTCCATATTCTGTGAGAAATTCTCTATTCTTTTTTCTTATGTTCTCCTTTGGTATTTTTCTTTTTCTGCCTTTGTTTGCCTGAACTTCTAAGAATGTAATACCATGTGTGCATGTATTTATAACCATTGTGCTTCTTTTGTTTTATTATGTTTTCTCTTTCAATGGATTTTAAGTTAAGAACCAGCGATGGAAACTATGGGTAGTTGCAATATTAAGACAAATACTGCCAGCTAGCTTTGGGAACTAAATTATGCTTCATGGTTTTGGAGTGGCTTTATGATGTAGACCATGATATGTAATGATGTGAAATTATTAAAGACAAGTAATTATATCTGTATTCTTATTTTTTACAAAGACCATCCTTGCAGGTTAAATTCATTTCTTCTTCACAAATCGCATAACATTTTCATAAATGAGCAGCGACAACTTGAACACAAGAGGTTCACCATGTTTGATGCCATATTTGAACGTCATCTCATTTGAAAATCGACGCTATTAAAGATAGGTAACCATGACCTGAGTAGCCAAAATTAATATTTTCTTTAATTATCTATGTTGGTGCCACCTTCACCTTTTGACGGACATACTCATTTTTAAGTTATCGTGTAACATGCTGTCTCAATGACCTTATGAAATAGTGAAGAGTTTCTCGAGCTTTTAGTGCCCTGCTTGTGCGTGGCTAGGAAGTTGGACACAATTTACGTCTTACCAACCTCTCTTACCACCTGCCTGCGAGTGTGCACCTCAAACTGTAGAGGTCTCTTTTGACAATGCAATTCTCGTGTCAAGAATGCCGTCAAGGCAGTTTGGTAGTTTTGAGGAAATCTAACCCGAGGGAAGACTTTAGCCAGGGGCTCATAGTTGCTTTTATTTTTTTTTATTTATTTTTTTTTTATGATAGGTCGTAAAAAGACTAGAATTTCTTGGATTCTTCGTCCATTTATCTCTTTAGTTTATTTGTTTTTTTTTTTTTTTGCTATTAAGTTGGGTATTGAGTTTGTTTATTACATGCAGCTCTTGAGGGCGATGCATTCTAGGAATCAACTCATATAATATTCTTCCAAATGTTGTTAAACTTTGAAAATGTTCTTCCAAGAGAATGAGAATAAGTTACAGGCCGACAGTATGGGACAAAAGCTTCACCATACCTTGTGTTTGGTACTTTGATCTAGGTATATTATTTTGAAACTTGGTTCAGCACAAAAGACATCCATAATTGTTTGTTACTTGGCATTCTTCTTTTGACCTTCGTGTTTGAATGAACGACTGGTGATTTGTCTCGTTAGGTATGGGTTAACACTTTATATTGGTAAGATGTGGCATAAAATGATCATTTAGAGCATCTCCAATCTTGATGTAAAATAGATATAAATTGTGATTTAGATCACTAAATTGGTTGAAAACCTCTCCAATGAAGAGATGCAAAGGAAATGTAAATTGCAATTTTCCGGAAAAAATGTAAAAAAAAGATGTAAATTTACACCTTATTTCTACATCCGCGATTGGAAATGCTCATTATTGCTGAGAAGATTTGAGAGTAGCAGCATTAGTGGAACTCATTACTGCTGAGAAGATTTGAGCTCACATAAGGCAGGCAGAGCACACTCTCGTGACCAAGTAAAAGAGTTCAATAATTAACGCATGATAAAGACTCAACCAAGCCAAGGTGAGCATAAGCCTAGGTGTGGGTGGAGGAAATATAAATATTGACCAAGTAAAGGTTTTTAAATAAAGTTATATTTATAAGCCAATATTTGGTTTAGATAAAAATCTGATTTTTAGCAAATTCCAATAAAAGTTGATAGGATATATTGTTGAAAAGTTCGTAAAATCCCATTAAATATATTGTTAAAATTTATTTTTGACTTTGACTTAGATTCCAATCTATTTTTTTTAGTGGAACCAAACAAGACATTAAATAGATCTAAATAATAGCATCTCCAAGAAACTCTTGAGATGATTTCTATTTTAAATAGTCAACATTTAAAATCATGCTTCAAGAGACTCTTTAAATAAACATTTTAATTTGAGAGTGGATTTGTCTCTCCAAATCTGGAGAGCCAAACTCACTCTCTATAATTAAATGCATTCAAAGTATTTCAATTTTCAATGTAGGAAAATAATAAAATAATCTAAAGAAAAGTTAGTTAAGCTAAAAGATAAAGAAAGATAATAAATATTTTTTTGAGTTGTAAAATTAAGTCTAAGCTAAACGCAAATTACATATTTTAATAAACAAAAATAATAAAATTTTTTTGGAAGTAGTTAAATTAAATGTTAAATATAAAGAGTTTGTTGGAGTACTTTAAAATTTTAACTCTCTAAATTTATAGATGCTCTCCAAATAATAGAATATGCTCTTTAAAAATGGAGAATCTATTGGAGATGCTCTAATTTTAGAATTAAATTAGTTGTACATTCTTTTTGTACAACAAGTTCGACATTCTTTGATGTGTCAAAATAATGTTCATTGATTTGAAAAACACCTTTTTAAATCAATGACCATGATTTTGACACTTCATGAATGTCAAATTTAATGTATAAAATAAATGTACATGTAATAGTTTAGATAATTTTATTTTTACCAAGAATGTCACTACAATATAAAATAGGCAAAGAATTAGGGGCCAAGTGTCGCGATTTCCATCGTCGATATAATTTAGTTTTTTTTTCGCCCATCAACATTTTCCCCGTAGGATTTGAATCTGACACGCAATTCCGCCCTCTTTCTCCATTTTCTACTCAACCAACCATACCCATTTACTCCTCCATTCCCCCACATATCATGTAAGATTTCTCCCTTCTTCTTCTTCTTCTTCTTCTACTATCTTTTGATTTGTTTTCTCCCCACGTTCTTCTCTCTGTATGTTGCTCTAATTTTGTCAATAAATTTCAGTTTGACCATCCCAAGACTTTTTTTTGCAGGGTTCGAAGTTTTCATTGTCTGACATATGAGATTGAAAAAAAGATTGCTCAAAATAATGATTGAAATAAAGTATTTTCGTAACTAATGTCAATTTTTTGCTATGAATTTGGGTATGGTAAATGGATTTGTTGTTTGTTTCATTGTTTCCATATCTATACAATGAAACTTTTTGAAAGATTTTTAATTTTTTTTTACTTGAAATGTTACAGGCAATTTCAAACAAGATACACCATTAATCGGTACAATATATGCTTAACACACACACACACACACACACACACTTGTAACTTGATTGAATTGATTACTTTCTTGGACATTAATGATTTCTGTTAGGGAGCACAAATATGATTATATAGAATTAGAATTTATTACTTGTGGAAATTTTTTGTGCTGGGACAAAAATGTTGGCTCGAGAGAGTGTGAGAGAAAAAAATGTCTCTGCGCGCTCCGCGCAACACAGAGACACCATGTCTCCGTGTCACGGAGACATGACACAGTGCATGGACACGGGCACGGTGTCCGGACACTGTGTGTCTGTGTCCGCATCGTGCCGGACACTGTGCGGACACGACGCAGACACGGTGCTTGTGTCCGGACACTTCGTGCAGTGCGAAGACTTTTTTTTTTTGCTGCCAAGAGATACATATTCTTTTATCAATTGCAATATTAATTTAAATCTAGCATTTAATATCTGCCCATATGGCATCTGCATGGTATATGTCTCTGTGCATCACGGAGCACGATCCGTATGACTGAGACACGATCTGTGTCTCTGTGCTGCGCTGAGACATGGGGTCTCCGCGCGCACGGAGACCCTTTCCGTTGCGTGGAGAACAAGATGACGATGTGTACGGCGACCAAGTACATGATGAAACATACATGGATGCTGATTTTGATGCCTAAGCTAAGGCCAACGCGGATGACAACAAGAAAGTTAAGGTATTTTGTACTCTCTCTTTATATATATATACACATGTTCACTGGTGTTTTAATTACAGAAACTGGAGAGTATGAAGATGAGGTTGCAAGAGATTGAGGAAGAAGCAGGGGTGAAAAATGCAGACCAAGGTGGAGAAAGATATGGGTGCTTCTGAAGGTATTACATTTATGAAATTGATGTTATAAATGTATATGTTAATTATAGGTTTTTGTGTTGTGTGATTGGAAGTGTTAATTTTGTGATCTATAGTTTTGTGGGCTTATGTTCCCACAAAATTGTGTATTTTGCTGTTCGGAGAAGACAAGTGTATGAGGATTCAAACTAAAGCTACTGAGTAATTAGGATTTTATTGTTTCCACTGATTGTGGGCTTACTTGTTGATGTTTAATCATGAAGGGATGTAGCTGCATAAATAGAGCTGTTGGTTTATAATTGAAGTTTTCCGTAGATTTAGTTGACTTCAGCTTGAGTGTTCAATTCTTTATAATTTTCTATCATGGCAAATGGGGCTGGATGCCAAGATGAGTATTCTTTGTTATAGACAATTAATATGGTTACACTTTCCTACTTCCATTCGTAAGTGACCTTGTTATGTTGTTTGCACTTGACTTGCATCTGACATTAAAAGTTTTTTTTACCTCATTATTTATCAACTAGAGTTGATGCAATTTGAGCTTGTTCTGTGAAGCTCTTCCAAGTCATTCTATTCTAGAGTCTGTACATGATTTTTGCTTGAAATTAAATTTTGGTGTTGTCTTCTCTTTTGCTTAAGACTACTACTTATACGTAGATATTGACATTATTTGAGCATCTGAAAAAATGTCTTGTACTATATTAATTACCTTTGCTTCAACTTGTTTAGGATGATTACACGCCGAATGAGGAGGAGGAAAAGGAAGGTGTCACGAGGAAGGGCAAAATCATGAGTTCATAGAATAATTATTGTGATTGTCCTGATTGCAAGCTCGCGTAATGAGAGTCATAGAGGCGACAAGTAAGATTTACTTATGTGGGATGCTCTACAATGAGGGTATATTTGGTTCTGTTAAATATCTATAGATTTTTTTTCTGGGTTTGCCTCGTTCTTGCCGTATTCACCGTGTTTAATATCATTCTTGCACACATGTATTTAATTTTGCTATTCATACCACAATTACGTTTTTCATATGTTTGTTATGTTTTCTTTATTTTGAATAGATCTTCCCATTTCATGGTTACTCACATTGAACCATGTCTCTTCCCATCTATTGTTTTCAAATTTTAAATTGGAATTTACACCTATTTTGCTATTTCAATATTCTGCCTTAGCTAATATTATAACAATTCAAAGTGCTTGCTTATTGTTAAGTTCTTTATGCTTTATGCCTAACTCATAATCTGGACATTCTTTCTATACATTCCATCTTACAAAAATTTCAGTAAGGACATTGAAGGTCCTTAAAAATCTTGATCCTTGATAGGCTGCATCAATACTTCCATTTTTTAAGAAATTAAATCAATTTAGTGACTTTGAAAACCAGACTGAGTTTAAGCCCAAGAGGCTATGCCACAATTTCAGGTTTGAGCATGTAAAGAAACATTAAGAGAACCAAATGTTGGGTTTTGGTTATTCTTTTTATTTCCTTTTTTTTTTGTGGGCTGTGGATAATTGAAAATTTTAAATTTTGGAATTCTGTAATGTAAAATTTTATATTGGAATATCATAAATCTCTCTTTTAGGTTAACTTAGTTTTTTTTCTTTTTCTGCTCTGTAAACTTAAAAATATTTCGACCAATTGCATTTCGACACTCCTGTTCTTATTCCAGTGAATGTATCTGGTAGAACTTTATTCTTTCTTTGTCATGACTTGGTTTCCAACAACCTCAACAAGCTATCGATAACAAATATTCATCCTAAATGTTATAAGTTTAATGTCCTTTCACTATAGAAGATGTGATTATTTTATACCTTTTATGAATCATATCTTTTTTCACAAAACCATAATATAGAATTCTAATATAGAATTCATCAATGTGTGCATCATCTTGGATGATTAAGAGCACAAAATTTTCGGGATAAAATCTTTTTATCATTTCACGATAGCCCTTTTCTTTTAATCAATTTTTTATTAATGTCTTCCATCAAGATTCATACCTAAGAGAAGAATTGTTATGGGTGAATATCAGGTTTTTCATCCATATATCAATGGAGTAATGGACTTGCAATTTGCTTTATAAGGAATATGGAAGAGTTGCATCAATGCGTTAAAATTTTTGCTTCCCAAGGCAAGCGTGCCGAACAATTCACGGTTAGTTAAATTTGCATTGCTATGCTGATATCAAGTATTAGCAAGGACGGATTCTAGCATTTAGTAAATGGAAGATGAAAGTTGTGTGATTGTTTGTTTCAAGGTACCTTATAATTTCATTGAATGGCTATCGATATCTATAGAAACTTTTTCAATTAAAAGCATAACGAAGTGAACAAAAAAATGAGTAAATGGTATACAAAATGAAGTAAACTTGATATTCAATTTTCTACTAGACCTGACATAAAATTGATCTAAAGCAAATTTAGGGAAAGTAACACCTGATTCCTCACCTTACCGTAATGCAGCACTTAGGTCCCCATCTGTATTGTTTTTTGGTCGCATTTGAGTCTCTATCCTTTCATTGTAGCCCTTTGGGACCTTGGTAGTACTTTTCCTGCAATTATATATAGGTCCATTATACTGGGGACTTTCCCTGTTGAATAGTTTATTCCTAATTATCTCACCTTTCATTCTGCATAACTCAATTTTAAGGGATGAAGGATACCCAATTTCTTGGAATTTGCAAATTTTTAGAAAGATTTTGAGAGGCCTAACTCCCAAGACTTGACAACATTTTTTCTGCTTTTCCTTTTTGGCCTTCATTTATGTTTNTTTTGGCCTTCATTTATGTTTGGTTTAGTTGATGGTTATAGTCGGTTGAATTGATGCCTCTATCTTTATGGTCTGAGTTAGTGAAGTTTTTTTTTTTTTTTTTAACTCTAGATTCTTAGGGGTTTAATTTCTTTCCTTCTCTGTTTTTTTCAATTATGTCAATTTTTTTTAGAAAAATAAAAAAACTTCGTATTTAGTTTAGTTCAGGGTTAGAGTTGGTGGAATTGATGACTATAGCTCTATAGTCTGTCTTGGGCGAGTTTTAAAAAAAATTTGAACTACACGAACCATAGGAGTCTATCTTTCATAGAAATTGATGGTTCTTGGTGATCTTCCAAAATTTTCTGTTGTTGTGCTATGATTGTGCTGTGACTTACAACATGTTGAATTTGTTATTATGTAGCATTGTTTTAAAGAAAAAAAATTGTCTGTACATCGCGTTTGCGATTTGTGTTAACTGAATCCTTATCGAATTAAAAGAATTGAGTTGCGTCTTTAATGGAGTACATTGTATTTTTTAATAGGAACTCTGTGAATATTGTCATGATTTGTCCTTCAAAAGGTGAGTGAGTACTAAAATTACATCTATAGTTATGTTAAAGGGATAATGTATTGAATATAGTGAAAAAGGGAATCAATACTTGATACTTGCTAACTACTAATAAAAAGCTGAAGTTGTAATTTATTTTAACTTTTTATAAGAAATTGAGATGTAAAATTTTTTTGGTTATGTGCTTCTTGTAGCAGATTGGGCATTTTTCTGCGACAATTTTTTTGGTTATGTGCTTCTTGTAGCATATTAGGTATTTTCCTGCGACGCTGTCCTTACAAATGATTTTTCTAAAATTTACATACAGTTATTTTTAACATTAAGCCATTAACGTGCAACGCTCCTTTTCCCACTCGTTATTTATTAAAAGGGACCATTCTCTTGTTACATCTTATTCTTGTCACTTATCAGAAACGGAAGATAATCCACTGCGGAGCATTTGAGACCAAGTTATGTGTTGGGATATATATTCAAATGTATCATTCGACATTATGATTTAAATAAATAAATATTAATTTATGTT
>CAIGRP010083374.1:0-34343 GCA_903798385.1 Fraxinus cuspidata
AGATAAATGACCATTGCCCAATAACTCACAAGGTCTGGCCCAAACTCACCTCCACTTGTAGCTGCCTTGACCGATGGATTGAATGGGAGATCTAATGGTGTTGGCTGATCCTATTTATACCATTTGGGTCGTCACTGTTTGAGCCCTAATTTCATTCTTTCGTTTCTCTCGTTTCTCCTGCTTGAGTGTTCTGTCTTCTGAGAAATATTTTCTTCATGATTCTCTCTTCTTTTCTATGTGATACTTGGTGTATGATTAAAACTTCTTGTTTTAATCTTTAATCTCAGTGATTGTCTTCCTTCGTGGGAGTGCGAGAGAGTTTTCTCAGTTGGCAAAAGGGATTTCATTACTTCGAGTCATTGAGTAGCCATGTGGGTGTGTGATTAGGGTTCTTGGTATCATTGAGGCCGTCCTTGTGTACAAAAGGGTACAATGTAACTGGATTCTGAGCCCAACTATAATCTGAATTGGATTTTGATTGTTTTCATTCGAACTGCTAAATTCTTGTTGCTTCCGTTTCTGCGTGTAATTGTTCTTTCAATTTGCAAGTTAAATCTAGATTGGTTTGTTATAGAGCGCGTTTCCAATGCAGGAGAGAAGGGCCAATGCATGGACCCAGATGTTATGCAAATCAACATTTTCATCATCTTTGTCATTGGAAACTTTCGGATCAAAGTTAACTTGTAGTAGTTTGGCATTGTGATTTACCTTTATATCGGTTACTTTATCCTTAAAATTCTTCTTTATCTGATTTTATATGCTAATAGATTATGTCTTCCAGGAAATGGACTTAATTGAAGAGAACATAATAGCTGAGCTGGAACGAAACATTCTGCAGGGGCCTGCAAGTCAGCCAGGAAAATCAAATGAACCGTTTACTGAATCACAATCGGTCATGGAAGCTCCAGACAACACAGAAGCTCCCAGACTGTCATTGTTGGAGAAGTTAGAGATCAAGAAAAAAGAACTGGTTGGTTGGATGATTCGTTATGTCTAATTGAGTTATATTTTTGTATGCAAATGAATTTGAATTGATGGATCTTATGTTTCTTCCTAGGCTTCGATGGAAGACACTGTTCAAGACGTGGAGAAAAAATGGGCACAGGTTCGACTTTCGAGCTAATGTATTGAAACAACCTACTCCAGGTATAATTTTCTTCTTTTATGTATTATGGAATTTAGATTGCAAGTATTCTGTGTGCTTTAAATTTGTTGTCTTTCCTTGTAGCTCAGAGAGAGAAAGCACTGGATAAACAGCTTCACAGTCTAATTGAACAACTTGCAGCTAAGCAGGTTAGAATTTATCTAAATTTCGATAATGTAATAAGCTTTTCTTTGGGCAATTATCAATTTGTGTTCTTTAAAGTGAAATTTGGTGTAAATTTAGTGTACTAGGTTTTCTTTTTTTTCTTCTCCACATTTCAGGCTCAAGCAGAAGGCCTTGTCACAGAAATTCATCTGAAGGAGATTGAGTTCGAAAGATTAAATGGTCTATGAAAAGAATCGAAACGAGCAACGCAGATTTGAATACAACAAGGAATAGCAGCTCTGACAGGGGATTTGTTGCTTTTGATTACACTGTTGATCCTTGCCACAAGCTTCCTTTCTATTTAGCCAGTCGAAGAGGCAGTTTGCAGAGATGGATGCTACTCAGGTCGGCTTTTGTGCTCTACATTTTAGCTCTGCATCCATTGGTTTTCATAAAGATTTCATTCTAAACCCCCTCAGTCGTACCAAATTTGTCTATATTGTTGAAGTCATTGCCAGTTCTGACATCAATACATTCTCACGTAAATATCTGCTCCTGATTGAACAAAAACTCAGGGTGTGCTTAGTCAAACTATTGGCTCACTTTTAAAAAAAAAGGATGAAACTTAACTTTAGTTGTGCTCCCCAGCTATATAATTATTTTTCCTCTTCTTTCGCACCCCTGTGACTTTATGATTCTGCCACTATGTTAAGTTACTTGATAATTGGCATTAGAAGCCTGATTTTGTTTCAAATTGTGAGAGCCAGATCAAGGGTTAAGAGAAAATGGACAAGAAGAACTGCTGAAGAATAATATAAAGCAAGTTTGAAGTTTGATGGCTTGAAGGTTCTTTAAATCAACCTTTATGGCCTTTTTATCCTTATCTTAATTTCTATGAATTCTTCTTTGATCACTTTCATAACTCAGACATTTCTTCTGCTCTCTCTCTCTCTCTCTTCCCCTGTGGAAATTAATCTTAAGTTATTTAGTTATTAATTTTTATGATATGCCACGTCCCATGTTGATTAAAGGACACTCGAGGGATAGGTTGGTCTCTGTTTGATATGGAATGTTAGGCTCTAAGCTGACAGTAGAGGGATAAAGTTTCTTCTGACAATTATAAGAGGTGTCTACACACTTTTTGGTGGTAGGGAAAATAGCTATATTTGGTGCACGTCTTCTCTCTCGTGTTATCGTAAAAGCTAACTTCGAGAGTGTTGTACAATCATTGCTTAATTTATCCATCAAGGCTTTTGAAGTTACTGCAACATAAGATTTTCATTCTTGAGATCGGATCTATTTGCTATGTCCGTGCTGTAAATACCCAACTTATTTTCTCAATATTATTATTTTTTTCCCGAACTTCGAGAGCTTGACATGCCACGAATCCTCTTGAAAGAAAGGGATGGAGTTTCTCTCACTTACGGCATGGGGCCCCCTAGTGGGAGGCTTTTCCCGGCCAAAGTTGGCTCTTCCATAATCAACATATGTAGTAAAAATTCATTCTAAGTGTCAACTGCGCTAGCAAGCTCCAATGGACACAGTTAGCTAGCCTTATTGACGTAGAACATAATTGAATAAGAACGAGATTGAGAAAGAAAGCGAAAGAGAGAAGAAACAGAAAAAGAGGGAGAGAATTTAAAGGGAGATACTTATGCCCCGTTTGATTGCAACGAATTCCATGGAAAATGTCACATTCGAGGAAAACGAATTCCTCTTTGGCCGTTTGATTGCAACATGGAAATGGAAATCGAATTCCAAGGTATAACCACTTTAAGCTATATTTTCTTTGTTTTCATGGAAAACGAATTCCTATGGAGTTGATGAGTTTTTATTTTCCCATTAACGTAGAACTATAATTCATTTCCACATTTGTCTATCAAACGGACCTTTAATTCAACGTCAAACTATTATAATGCATAAACCACCTTTATTTAGTTTCGACTAGTCTAATTTAAGTAGAAAATACTAGAGAACCTATAAACTAAAATCCTAATTACGTTTCCAAAAATAATAGGGTAGCAATGAGCTGAGCCGGCATCCAAGCTTGATTCGGCCCTAGGAATGAGGCGATCTTCGTTCGTGGGCTAAGGTGAGCCGAGCCAGCTCTTTTTATTTATTTATTTTTTTAAGAAATTAACAAAATAAGCTAAAAAAACCAATTTCCTTAAAGAAATTAATAAATTAACCTAAAAAAGATATATATATATATAAAAAGTCGTCTCACGGAAAAAAGTAAGCTTGACTTAGTCCATGACTCGTCTCAAATTGAGCCATAGCCAAACATGGACTGACCCGACCAGTGGTTTAGCCCCTTTGCTACTCCTATAAATAAGTATCCAATTCGGAAAGTAAATAACTAATAAAATACTAGAAAATTCCGTTTCCTAAATTAAATAATATCTCTACTAGGATTCCCATATCTTCTTGATAGAACTCGATTATGATGAGATAGACTGCAATATTCTCCAAGGAGACCGATCTTTTGTTTTAACTGAGTATCTATGTTGAACTTTTGATCAAACTGACATAGGAAGCTCTCAAACAAAGATTCATAATGAGAATTGAGCAGAAAGTAAGAGAACAGAGATAAAAGGGAAGAGAACAGATAGATTTCATATGGAGGAAGTATCAGTTTCTTCAATAATCAAGTTAAACTATTACAATGCATAAGCCCCCTTTATCTAGGGTTTAAACTCATATAAGTAGGAAAATACTAGAAAATCTATTAAAAAAAAACCCCTAATTACATTTATTTAATTAGGAAAGTAAATTAAATAATATTTCTAGGATTCCCATCAAATGGTCCCTGTTTTGCCCTCATCATTTGCCATTATTTGAGATTATAATTTTTGGAATTTTTTTTTTTTGAAGAATGTGCGACTTAAAAGAGAAGAAATTGTTTTTGGTTTATATATAATATTATTTTATTGGAAAACGTGTGATCGATTAGGAAAGAGAGAAAAATGGATTATATTTTTTAATGGGGGCCAAGCGGGGTCCCTCGGGAAATGAAACCCAATCTCCTAGGAATATATTGCTTTTGGTTTCTGAGCTTACTGATATTGAATCATTAATGGAAAGAATGAAGGGGTGTGGCTTAATATTTTTCATTTTTAGTGGCATGGAATCGTTGGAGTTCATGCTAAGATTACTCATTAGGGATGATAAATTGCATGGCAAGTAGAAATAGAGAGTAGTGATAAGAACTAACACTAACTAAATGTCTTCACTCTTTCATTTTGAAAGCAAAAAGCTTCATTATGAAGATTCTCTAAATAATTTATGTATTTTTGTTGTTATTATCTTTATTCAACGTTACACATTTGGTTTGACTATGTGACGATGCATTCTTTTTGTAAACGTATTTTATTTTCAAAGGATTATTATATGAATCTGGTAATATATACATACATCTCGAGTACAGTATGATGAGAAGTGTGAAAATGAATACCATGCAATTGCATTTAAACAGTTATATTTCTTCATTTGAATTGCAATGCCAGGGAGACATCATAATGGAACATTTTTTTATTACAGGTAGAATTGGGAAAATAATATCCTTGATTTTCCATAATACATTTTTTGGTTCGTCATGAGCACTAATTGGCAACTTGCAGGTGGATTTTTCTATTTGTTTGTTTTGAAACTGTTTGAAATTAAAATTGTTTTATAATTATAGGATATGCTTACCCCCATGTGCTTCTCATAATGTTTAGTTGGCTTTTTCTTCTTTGTTTGATAATTAGACATTGACAATTATCGTGAAAAAAAAGGAAGAAATAACTAAGAAAGTAAAATTTGTTTTAGTGGAAATAAACATGTTATGGTGAAAATGTCTTTAAAAATGTTGCCCCTTTGTAGTTTTCTACACTATTTATAGCTCTAAAAACTGTTTTCAAAACAGAATCCAACCCATTATCGCTCGTTTTCTTGAATTGTTCTTTATATGTTTAACCTAACCTCATGGTATTGACAATAATTTGATCTTTATTTGTAATTTTCTCAAGGGAAAAATAAAAATTATTTATTAAAAATGAAAAACCTATCGTATAGGGAGAAGAACGGTTACAGGCTGGAAAGAGTTGGCAGGCAAAAATTTGTGCAAATGAATAAAAAGTATATATAAAAGGGAAAATATCAAATATAAGAGATTAAGTTTGATCCATTTCAAAATTAAGAATTAAAGTCTGTTATTTCAAAAACTGGATATTAATTAAATTTTATTTATGAAATAATTAATTAAAAATATATTTTATTAATTAAATATATTAATGTCACAATTCAATACTATTGGTCACAAATTATTGAATTAATTGGTTACAAATTATTTCTCGATCACGAATAAAAAATTTTATAGGTAAAATTATTTTACAGTTACAAATCAAAAATTTTATAGGTCACAATTTATTAATTGGTCATACATAAAAAAAAAATTTAAGTCACAATTTATTTATCGGTTCCAAATCACAAATTTTATTGGTTATATATTATTTATTAGTTACAAATCAAATTTTTTTGTAACTTATAAAATTTGTAATTTGGAACCGATAAATAAATTGTGACTCACAATTTTTTTTTATCACAATTTTTTTATTGGTTCCAAATCACAATTCAATAAATTGTATATTTTGTAACCAACAAATAATATATGACCAAAAATTTGATAAATTGTATATTTTTTCAAATTTTTTGGTCATATATTATTTATTGGTTACAAAATATACAATTTATCGACACATTATTTATTGGTTGCAAGTGAACCAATTTATTGGTCACAAACATCCCTAACCCACGCCATCCCACTCACAACCACAGCGCCACCACCACCATCTCCATCACCACCGTCTACCGCAATTGCAACCATCAGCATTTCTACCTGCACCATTAACAAAAACAACTCTTAACCCCCAATACCATCAAAATATGAAAACCACCACCACCATTCCAACAACAAAAATCAAAACCAACACCTCACCACCACCTCCAGATCTACCACTACCTGTAGCACCACCACCACCACCACCCCCACCACCACTGCAACCCACCATCGCACCAAAATCACCAGTAGCCAGCCAAAGGGTATCCCTGCCAAGGTCCTTGGAGCCCCTACCACCACTACCCTCACTGCCGTTGCTACTGCCAGATCTACCAATCCCCTAACAACACTAAAATCATCCCAAACCATCATAAGCAGGATCAACACCGCCGCCGCTGCCACCACCACCATCATACACCAAGTAGAGATTCACCACCACTATCAGTATCTCACCATCGCAGCACCTCATCACCACAACGACGACGGCATGAAAACCAACTCTAAGCAGATCTATTACGTCGTCAATGCTAAAAACCACGATAGCATGAAAACCTCCACAAGTTGCTGCGTCGTGATGCCGAAGATGACACCACTGCTCTCAGATCTTCAAACATGGGGATGCCATCGCCACTCGCTTCTTCTGTGTTTGTATTTTCATTTCCAACAAATAGGCTAGGTCCTGTCCGCATCGTGCTGCTGTTGCGTTGACGGTGTCATGCTGTGGTCGCGACGACGACATGCGCATTGTCGCCTCCAGTGGTGGGGTTCGATGTTTTAAAATTAAAATGAGAGTGAGAGAAGAAAATAATTAAGGGTTTGGGTGAATGGAGGTAGGGTGGATATATACATTAATTTAATTTTAAAATGATAACTAAAATTTTTTGATTTCATGTAATTTCTACCATATAAAATTTAGAAATTTGGCAAGCCCAAGTGTGTTTGCCCATGTATGTGATGGGTAAGTTGCTTCTCCTAGTCCTTAGACAAAGTTGAATTTGTTGCCACAAATAATCGAGTGATCTTTAACATGTTATAGCATATACGGTGAGTATTTACTTGTAACAATGAGAAAATAATTGTGAAGAATATTATAAATTGTATATAATAAATTTGTTTTTATTACAAAGTAAAAGACCCTATTTAAATAAGGCTATAAAATAACTCTAAAAGGAAAGATTACATAATAATTATACAACCAACTATTAGGAAAATAATCATACACTATTGGAAAAATATCATAGAGATTATTCTTTCCATATCTTCAACACCCTCCCTCAAATTCAATATGGTGTAGCAGCAATCAAATTGAGTTTGAAAGATAAATCGATCTTAATCTTCAAAGTTTCTTGTAAGTCAACCAAGTTGAACAAATAACTCAAAGTTGATGATAATGAAAAATCATCATCCACCAATCTAACAAAACCATCACCAAGACTTGAAGGAGCAATCAAATGATAGTAAATCTCAATACGGGTTGGAGAGAAAGAAGGAACACCCATATCTGCAAATAACCAACGGATCCACTACTAAACCAAAGGGATGCAAATTTCATATCCAAATTAATAGGATGCAAATTTCAAATTCCAGCTCGACAAATACCAAATAAATTGGATGCAAATTTCAAATGTCGGATACACCGAACCAACACCAAATCAAATTCCAGATGAACTGGACATATACTAAACCAAATTCCAAATGACAGGAACTTGACCAAATTCCAGATTACCAAAAGCCGGAGAAACTCCAAACAAGCTTAAGAGGAGAAAATGCCCAACTACGAAAAAAAAAACCCATATATTCCACTGTAAAATCAAACCAATTAAATAATTGGCTCAATTACTCCAACAACCCAAGAAGTCTGAGAAAACGAAGCACAAGGACTTAGAGAATGGTGTCTCCTCGATTTTACTTGATCCAGAAGCAAATAAAAGTGAAAAAAAGAAAAACAACATTGGTAGCCGGACGAGCGGCTTAAGGCCGCTCACCGGAAACGAAATTCAAAGGTTAATTTATTTAGGATCGAAACTGCTCTGATACCATGTGAAGAATATTATAAATTGTATATAATAAACTTGTTTTTATTACAAAGTAAAAGATCCTATTTATAGGACTATAAAATAACTCTAAAATGAAAGATTGCTTGATAATTATACAATCAACTATTAGGAAAATAATCCTACACTATTGGAAAAATATCATAGAGATTATTTTTTCCATATCTTCAACAATGATTACATAGTTAAATGTACAATTACCCATTTACCATTAATAAGAGGCACATCAAGGATTGCATGTGGTTCCTTGCCAAAGAATATCCAACAAAGGCCATGGTCAGGAGTAGTATAATAGTATATATATTTTTTAAAATAAAATATCCCTATTAATAAATTCTAATTACTAAAATTTAAATTCTTGTTGTACATACATTGTGAATAACCTCTGCGGGGTGAAAACTTAATTGAGCGAAGAATTCAGGATAATTACTAAACTTTTAAATTAATCTTAATTTTTTCCTTTATTGGCGCTAATTTTGGATTTATTAATCTATTAGCAGAAAAAACTAAAACTAAGCTTCCAATGGAAAAATAAAGCCTTCATTTTTGGTCCCTATCATGTCACTTCCAGTCGTGTGTCGTGCTCTTTCACACAAACGCAATTTACCACGGTAAAACTCTTCACTTTCCTCTGCAACTTCAACACTCACCCTACCAAGGCCAATTTCAACTAATCCACAAAATGACTCAATAGATGAGTGATTTACTTACATTTTGACTATTAACTCTTCAAGACCAACTTCAACTCCCTTTCTTTCGACTATTAACTCTTGATCTCGTCGCGAAAACTACAATCCTTAACCAAAATGACTTAATAGACGAGTAATTTACTTACAAGAACAAGACTTCAAATAAATTCTTGAGAAAATTACAGCACTGGCCCTAAATCTAGCAAGCCCATTTCTCATCTTCGAAAAGAAGCAAGTCAAATGTCAGCTCTGAAGGTCAAACTTCAAAAATGGACCCGACATGACAGGGCTTATTGAAGTTCAGATCAGGAACTGTGTTATAATCTTCCCTGTTTGGTTCACATTTTTTATAACTCATTTTTCTCTAAATTTATTGCCAACCACATATTTTATGAGATCACAACTTTTATCAATTTTTCTACCACATACATATTTGATCAATTTTTATCAAAATCTACTGAAAATATGATTTTTAGCTAAATCAAATAAGGACTTTTGGATAGTAATATTTGGTTTCTAAATTCCCATAAATCAGTGAAAACCACTATTCAGTGGAGCCTATAACTGCAAGTAGTACCATGAATGAATCTGCATGGTTTTGTCAGCAAGAAAACTTTGCATTCATATGATTGCAGACCTAATTTAGAACGGCCATTAAATGTAAAATATAACTTCACACGAAATGTGTACAAATTGTCAAAAAGGAGAAACTTACATAGCAGATTTAGCGGATCCATGTCTAGTAGCAGATGAAATTTGTAAGAGTGGAAAACAATAGTGTAGAGTAAAACGACTGAAAAACAAAATCGAAAAATTGTCTCTATGTATTCCTTTTCTTTCGTTAGGATGAAAAATATTGGTGGATACATGACCAAGTTATATCCCCGTGTCTTGTAGTTGCACTCGGTTTATTTTTTTATATTTCTAAGTTTAAATTATGTCTACTTGATTAGTCAACCATGAACCAGTTCATAGATTTTTTGGCTTCAATTATAAAAGGAAGGTTGAAGCCTAAGACAGCTTAGCTAAAACTTCTCAAGTACCCTTTGACAGACCATAGAAAGATCATTGAAAAGTATTTTTGCCTCTTTATGGTTAGTTAACGGTAGTTGTCATTCCAGATGTTTTGATTACTTTTCAACGAATTTCTTAATTATTTGCGAGAACCCTTTGTTAACAGCTTAAAATTTCTATTTAAAATTGTGGGATAGGGGCCTCAACGAGTTCTTAGGACTCAAGACCTTAAAGTTATTAAGCCCCTGTTTGTTTCTAATTAAAATATGATTTTAATTTCAAGTCAAAGTCAACGATTAATTTTAACAGCACATTTCATGAGGTTTACAACTTCTCAACCACATATTTCATCAATTTTTTTTTATTAAAATTTACTAAAAATCTGATTTTAATCTACAACAAACAGGGCTAAAGAAAATAAAAGAGACTTTAGGAAAATAATAAATAAGGTTGGTGCTTAGAAAGAATGGTTGAGTACCCATTGAGGGAGAACGAAGTTAGAAGCCTATTATAAAGATGAATAGGTTCTAGGGATTGACTAAAAAGTTTATTTGGATGTGCGAGGTTGGTTATATTAAGGCAATATATTTAACTAAATACGTTGCAAATATAGAATTCGGGAAAGATTATTATTAATTTTTTAAGGAACTTTTTAAGAGGAACAGTGGTGGGAATCATAAAATGCGTGACTAATAATGATTAGTATTTTTTTAATGTGTAATATAAGTTAATGTTTGAATTTGAATTTAACTAAACATCAAAATTAACTTCTAAACATACGCATAACCATTATTCATCAAAAGAATACACTTTAAAATATTGAAAAAAGAAAAAAGAGAGAAAAATCTTTCATCTCTTTATGGTCATGCTAGAGAGTTTCTCTCTTTGTGGGATCTCCAGCCCTCCATCTTCAACAAATGAAGCAAGAAATCACTCCAAGTATCAATTGGTCCAGGCAAACACCAATGTACACAATCATTATACAAAGTCACATTCTCATGTGGCCA
This sequence comes from Fraxinus cuspidata, assembly GCA_903798385.1. Lineage (NCBI taxonomy): Eukaryota > Viridiplantae > Streptophyta > Magnoliopsida > Lamiales > Oleaceae > Fraxinus > Fraxinus cuspidata. Next base: position 10,833 of record CAIGRP010083374.1, read on the forward strand.
ATGCCCATATCTACTAGGGTGCCCATCTGGCCTCAACAACATAGCCTGTGTTGTATCAATTAATCTGAATCTGAATCCCTTCTTCTTGGCTTCTCTTTCTGCAACCCTATATTCTTCCATTTGAGTCATATAAAGATCCAAATTTTCACCTTCCATAAGTGTCTCATTGCTTCTAAATGGCCTCTGTCTTACACAATTCCCACCTTGATTCCACAACCCATTTTCGAAGTGGGATGGTGCAAAGGTCCTTAAAAATGTTATCCCCTTGAAGTTTTCTAAACTGTTTATAGCCTTAAAAGCTGTTTTGAATGCCCTCCGGAAGCCGTAAGTCATCGGAAAGTCCGTGATATTTGGAATTTGGCAGAAGCGACAGCCCACGATGCGTCCCTTCTCGTAGTACAAGGCTGGCCGGTAAAACCAGTGACCCGCATTGAGGACAATATAGTCAAATTCATCTATATGATTAGTCCAGGACTCATCAAACTCGTCTAGGTAGAGATTGAATAAGCCCGTATGGGTTGGACCATTAGGGTCTTCCTCTTTAGCTTTCACCAAAAAGGGTGTCCAATAGTGGGCAAGGGTGAAGTTGTAACTCATGTAGCTCCAACGTTTAAAATGCTCGTCCGGAGTATACGACACATCAATAGGATATTCAACCTAACAAGAAAAGGAGGGCAGAAAACATTATGCAAAATTCTTGAACATACTAAACAAGTTAAGAATAGAATAATTTGGAACACAAGAATATAAAAATTAAATAATTATTTTTTACTTTAGATATGCTCTATAGAGAAAAGTAGTTAGACAAAATGAAAGATGACAATTGTACGTAAGGTATTTATTCCTTTCTCTTTCGATCCGTCCTGTACGATCGAACATAATGTCATGCATAGACAACAAATTAGCTAAACAACATTTTAGAAAAATATCTCAAAACTAAACGGTCCCCATGATTTATCTGATTTTTATGAACATTTTCCATCACATGCATTGTTTGGCATTTCCTAGTTACAGAATATTAATGTTTCATATAAAGTGTAAGAATTATACCACTTAGGTAGGACATGGACATGGATGCTTGAGTTGAATGAAGAGAATGAAACGAATAATACCTAATCCTAGAAAAGATAAAAGGAAGCATGGTCGTGTGTTGGGTAAAGGGTTAGTAACCAAATCTATTAAATTACAATAATTTATTTAAAATTTCTAGATCTGCAAATTGCCCAAGAACTCAAGTTCCCACCTTTAGATTCCCTCTACTTTGTCACCTTCTCCTAGTAATTATTATTTTAAACACACACACACACACACACACACACATATATATTTAAATATTCTATTCTGGAAAAAAATAAAAAATTATTCAGATCGATCCAATATGTCAGAATGTTTTTCTTTTTTCAATATCTGTATTTAAATTTATTTCTTTATTGAAAGGAAATTTTTTTAAGATGCCAACATCTTTTCATATATGTGCACGTTACATGTTAACGTGTGTAGTGATTTAATAAAATGCTAACCACATCTTTGATATTTGGAACTGTTCCAGCAATTACATTGTTTTTTTTTTATTTAGCTGTCGTTTTCAAGAAACAATTTATTTAAAATTAAGTGTACAGGTTTACGTTAATCAATAAATTAATTTGCTACATTAAGTCACCATCAAGCCCACTCACAGTTGACATAAAGAAAACGAAAATGTAACTAATCCATTAATAATTTCATTTGCTATTTAATTTATAGTATATTATCGAATCAAATCTGCCAATATTTTCGACTTAAATGAAAGTGTATTTTAGGCCTTTTGTTTTGTGTTCTACCCTTGTATGCTCAAGCACAACTCTAAAATTTTCACATACTACAACTCTTATCAGAAATGTTCTCTTGCCCATATTGGGATGTCATATCCTGCGAGAGAATTATACTTACGGTTCTCGATAAGATTCTTCTATTATATTAGTAAGTTGACAATCTTATCTTGCTCACTGTGATAAGAGAATAATTTCCCTACTCTTACTACAAGAAAAGTATCACTTTCTATTTTTCCCAATGTAGACATGTCAGAATACACGTTACCTTCGGAAGATTTTTTTTTTTTTCAAATTCTAGCATTAATTCTTAGGTAAACTAACCTTTATACTTGATCTAATCTCTGGAAATTGACTTAACAATAGATTCAAAGAACTAATTAATCAAATTAAACCACAGAGAGAGAGAGAGAGAGAGAGAGAGAGAGAGTAGTTAACATTTGCACTCAAAGTTTATGATGCTAGGTGGTGAACACTAGTAATAATTAATCATATGATACAAATTAGCTTTAGATGAAGTTAAAGTAGCAAGCCAATAAGAGTAAGTTGTAAGCAACCAATTATCTACAAGCCAATGACTTCAATCTACAGAGCCCCACACCCAAAAAGAAAAAGAAAAAAGGAGTTTAATTTCTAAATGGTCTTGAACATAGCATGATCTACTATATATTAGGGTATTTAATTACTCGTGAACATGAACAAATAAATATAATTACCCTGGATAAGAGGCATATCAAGGACTGCATTTGGTTCCTCCCCACAGAGTCTCCGATAAAAGCCAAGGATTTGCCCCTAACAATATCCAGAAACTGATAAGGATTGAAAACAGGCAAATCACATCCATCTGGTTTCCACTTCCATTTCATGAAATCTCTGTCCGGCCTTCCATATTTCATGCAGTTCTGGTGCTCATGGATTGCCCAGCAAGTCTTGTTCGTGTAGTACGGCGCCTCGGGATTCGGAACCCATTCGCCAGTTGAAATATCACACTTTTCATAATTTCGATCCTTAATCTTTATGGATTCATCCTCTGCGTGGTATGGAGGAGAAATTTCTGCAGGGTTCTTGGAAGAGTACTTCAAGAATGGATAATTTAGACGAACAATGGTGAAGAGAATTAATGTTATGGCTATTAGTATAGAAATATTCTTTTTGTTTATAATACTTTGTCTATTATTTCGTAAGGGAAACTCCATGGATTTGAGTCTCATGAAGCTCAAGAAAGACTGGACAAGGAAGGATAATGGTAGGGTGCGGGCATGAAAAAGAGATCTGGCTGAAAGTGCCAAACAAGTTGATGATATATTAGTCGATGGATTTGGTTGAAAATTATTGGAAAAAAATAAACAATTTTAGTCATATTCATGCACGACCCTACATTATTAAACTATATAATAGTATTTATTTATCGGATACTTACTACAGGAATAATTAGAATTGAAAATGGAAAATTAAATTTGTTTTCTTGATTAATTAAGTGGAAGTATATCCGAGGTCCCCGAAGGAACAAAGTGGAAGTGTACTTTTAAAGTAGTATCCATCGTTATTTCTTTTTTAAAAACGATTTATAAATTTACTTAGATCTCGTTATTTGAGATGATAATTTTTGAAATAGTGTATTTTTTAAAAATGTGTAGCTAAAAAAGAAGATTTTGTTTTTGAATGTACGTGTAATATTATTTTATTAAAAAATGTGTAATTTACAAAAAAAGATAAAAATGAATTATAATTTTAACCGAAGCCAAAGTTGGAGTAAATAGGGGCTAAGTGTTATAAGTTCTATCTGAAAATATGAATCTCATATGACTTGTCAAAAAATAACATTATTGAAATTGACTCCTCGTTGGATTAGACACATCAAAAATTGCTTGCTCAAAATCATATTGAATTTTAAGGTTCCATTTTACAAAGTTACGCGCTAACTAAAATTGTTTTTACTAATTTTCACCTTCAACCGACATGACGTGAGATTTTACCTTTACACTAAACAACATAATGATAATTATTTATTATTTTCTTAATTTATCTACCATTTGATTCTTTAAGTGAAAGTTATATAATTAAATAGTTTCTGTATTCGAGTGAAGTAAGTTTCAAGCTGTCTGCCTTAGTCAATACAATTAGAGTCAAATAGATCATGAGATCATAATTGAAATCTAAGCATTAAATATGTGAATTCACGAAAGCATGCTGAAAAGAGATTACTTTCCTGAAAAATTGGACATAAGACGGTTTAAATTTTTAATCTTTCACTTAATTTTGATATAATTAGTGTAATACTAATATTAGGTTTAAATAAAATAAAATCTAATCTAGCTACTTGAAATTAATGGACTAGTTCGTAACTACTTAATTAATTAATCTTAGTTGGTTTTAATTACTTCTAATCTTAATTTCCATAACGTGGAAGGTTTTAATTAAAAAAAGAAAGAAAATCAGAACTAAGCATAATTATCCAAATTTATCGTACAAAAGTAAGAAGCAAATTAACATACTGTCGCACCGGGCTTGCCTAGTGCAGTTTATCTCTCCTGTGTGGTTTGCGGACTACTGCATATAGAGCGAGATTTACCCAGTGCGCATTTACGAATAGCGACTATATAATTTATAGACGATTTACCCTCCCATATTTTGTTAGAAAATTGTAGAAATTTATTTTGGTGGTCAAATAACGATACTTTGGATGGAAACTGTCCAAAATTGCCTTACAAGCAATGGTTGGAAAGGTTGAGTATAACGATTACAACGTTTGAAAGGTTTAGGAAAAATCTGCTAATGTTACAAATGTTTGAAATTTTGCTGTAATTATCCTTTAATTATTTGGAGTCGACAAGATTTGCCCAGCTGCCTCCACGTGCAATTAAACCACTAAAATAAGAAGAATTTAGTCTTCTAATGTCAAGGATTGGTTGTAACTACACATGGAGCTTAGACTTTTTACTCTCTCTCACATTTTCTTTTTAAAAATAAAATGTGGTCCATAGGGATGCACCAATGATGTTTTAAATGAAGGAAAGAGCTGATAAGTATTTTATGGTTTCTGGAAAAAGTAGGACAAGTCTTCTACCTTTTTGAACTTTTGGCCATTGGTTAAATATGAAATATAGACTTCCACGTAACACATGCCACAGGTCACAAAAGAAATTTGTCTAGCGAAAACAAACAATTTCAATGTAAAGTCACCTCATATTATTCGACCGTCACAAATAAGGTCTTCATCGGCTGCACCCGATATCAAATAAATTCGATTGATAGTCATATAATACGCCAAATCACTGTGGTCGGAGTCACAAATAGTATTTCAATTGTAATTGAAAATGAGACGTTTTCCACCTATCATGATCGGTGTCTTGGATAGGAAAATTAATGTGAAGAGAAATGACCACATTGCACAATATTAGGGAATGATTAACATCATAAAGTATGTAATTAACCACATATATTTGTTGCTTAAAAAATCTATGAATGTCGGTCATAGTCCCGATCTCAAATAATAGAATATCATTATAACTTATACTATTTCTTTAATTATGACTGGTTTTTGCAAATTATACAACGTTTGGTTATTTGTCAAAATCAAACGTTAAACTTCCATAGTTAGGAATTTATCAACAAAAATAAAATTCAAATCTGAGTTCCAGTAATGGACCAAATGTAGATGAGGTACAGGAATCCCCAAAATCATCTGGGCTCCATTTATATATATATATTTTTTTAATTTGATTTTAATGGATCCCAAACAAGAGCTTGATTTCCCATAATCCATTGATGAGAACTTCGAAGGTATTTTTATTTCCTTGAAATTCAGCTCCAAGAATCCATGATTTGAAATCTAAAAATCCTTTTTTTTAAAAAAAATCTACTGTACATAATAATCGTTGATTTTCTTCAGCAATTCTCCATAAATATTTCAAACAACTTTGATGGAGCTACAACTTAGATAATTTTTGTTTTGATCGATCTAAACATTATTTAGCTATTTTTATTTCCCAAATTGATTTTTTACAAGTAGATATTATTCCTTCAACAATAAAAATATTTCGGTGAAGGACATCATTGACGAAAAAAGTAGATCAGTATGTCTATGGGTGACGTGTTTTCTAAATGATATTCAACAAAATGCATTTAAATATGATTAAGCGAGAACTCTAATGCATTTAATTTCACGTGAAAAGCCTAACAAACTTACATGTATTATTTTGCAAAAACACAATTTGCTTCCAATTCAATATCTAACCAGAAAGTCTATCGTTGACCTACGTTTTTAAATTGCAATAAGAGTGTTTTTTTTTAATCATTATGCGAATTATCTACGCATAATTGAATGTTCTCCAGTCTTATATTCTTTTACAAATTTTTTTTTTGTACACTACAAAAAAACTCACAATTTACCCAAAAAGAAGGAAAAAGGAAAACAATGTAAAACGTCACACGAACTCCTTAGCAACAAAAGACTTTTGAGGAGATCATGAAGAAATTCTTATTTTGTTATTTATTTTTTTCCGAGTATTGAATTTCTGCCTAATCAAAATCTCATTTTAACAATCTCTTATTATTTTGCATTTTCCCTTTTCAACAATTCTTGCAAGAAATCATTCAAACAATCAATAGGTCCAGGCAAACACCAATGCACACAATCATTAGCCAATGTCACATTCTGTACAGGCCAATGCCCATATTTGCTAGGGTGCCCATCTGGTCTCAACAACATAGGCTTCGTTGAATCGAACAACCTAAATTTCGACCTATTTTCTCTTCGTCCTTCTTCTTGTGCTGTCTTTAGCTCTTCAAGTTGAATCGAATACATCTGTGAACTTAAATCATCCAACACAGTTTCATTCCTCTTGAAAGGCCTCGTCCTTGTACAATCTCCGCCTTTATCCCACTGTCCACCTTCAAAGTGCGAGGGTGCAAATGTCCTAAGATAAGTTATACCTTTGAAATTTTTCGCTTTGTTTATAGCACGAAATGCAGTCCGAAATGCATGTCGGTAGCTGAAAGATGATGTCAGGTGGGTGACATTGGCCTCGGGGCAATAGAGGCAGCCAACAAGGCTGTGATTGAGGTGGAAATAGGTGGGATGGAAGAACCATTGCCCGGCGGAGATGATCACGTAATCGGAATCTTCAATATGGGAAGTCCAGTTTTGATCATATTCATCAAGATATAAGTTGAAAGGGCGAGTTATATCGTTCGGATCAGTTTTTTCTGTCTTTACTAAATAGGGCGACCAGAAAATGGAAACATTAAAATTGTACTCTTTATATTCATGATGAGTATTTGCATCTGTCGGGCTCGAACCTTCCATGGGATATGCAACCTGCAAAATCAACCGGAATTTTCAATCTCCAACAACATTATAAATAAATTTCAACGTAGAAGACTTGAATCTACATATTTACATTTCTATACGTAGAAATTATAGGGATTCGATATCACACACTTTATTAACTTTTATTAAAATATGACTTTAGGGGCTAATGACAAAGACATCTCATTTCTGACATATAACAGCTAGGTTTGATAATAAATTAAACTAATTTTACAGTATATCTTTTCTCAATTCATTTGGACCAATAAAAAACCTCAAATAATATTTGATTAATTATGCATATTTTTCTCACTATAATCGACAACCTCAAATAATGTTTAAATGAAATGAAACTGTCATTAGTTGCCTGCAAGACTGGTAAAACATGTTATTGGATTATTTAATTAGAGAAATGGACTAATACACTCTCATATTAGATAAGTATAAGCATCATTAATTTGAAGAATTTATATATTTTAATCCTCTATTAAGTCCACTTTACAATTTTTTGATATCGATAGTAAGCTTGTGAGCTTTAATTAATTAGTTTATACTATTCGTATGAAACTGTGCATTTATCGCAACATATTAGATCTGGTATTTGATACAATTAATACTTGTATCAGATTAGAATGGAGTGGTTATTCAACCTTAAACAAATCATACTATTGTGATACAATGGGTAATATTATGATTATTTTCGATACTTACTGGTTTTGGCAATACTACTTAGTCTAAACGACGTATTAGAATTTGAATCCACTTCAACTCAATGGATAATCCTACCAACACCACATTTTTCTTTTGTAGCATTACTTTATAATTACACTAAAGGTTCCCAATTTTTACTCATTATCGCATGATGTTCCTAACTTGTCATACATCACATTCTCTTTCGTGAACATTCCATTAATAGGCAAATCTCGTCCCTAATTATGGTCTATAGTTTATGTCCAATATATTGTCGGTATGCATTGAAATGAGGGACGAATATTGTGCCACACTCTTGTATTTTTTGTTTTATTTAAAAATATGATGAACGGATAAGTTTTTATATGCCCTCCTGATAAACATTTTGGACAGAAACCGGTCGTCAAGGGATAAAATGAACAAATTAATGGACATCATGAAGCGATGAAGGAAAGGTAGATGTACATACCCGAGACAGGAGGCAAATCAAAGACTGCATGTGATTTCTTGCCACGGAGTCTCCAACAAAGGCTATTGATTTTCCTCTAACAAGTTCTAAAAATTGATGAGGATCAAATATAGGCAATTCACAGCCATCAGGTTTCCACTTCCACTTGAGAAATCCTTCATCAGGCCTTCCAAATCTCATGCAATTTTGATGCTCCTGAATTGCATTGCATGTCATGTTTGTGTAATATGGACCCTCTGGTTTTGGAACCCATTCCCCAGAAAACAAATCACAATTCTCTTCAGTCGCCAAGTCAAGCCTGGTGGCGTTTAGTGGTGGTGGATTGTTTTCCTGTATTCCTGGTAATTGTTCGGCCACCGTGCCACCTCCTTCACTACTGTTGCACCCTCGTGAATTAACTTTTCCACTGGAACATGACTTTGATGCTATTGAATCGTGATGTAAAAATTCAAACGCTTGAGAATTAGATTCAGATATTTTCTGAGAATCTCTAGTTATGGCGTGACATGATATAGTGATGATTGTCAAAAGAAAAGCTGAAACAATAAGTTGAGCAAGTTTTGGTGTTTTTCTCGGAGATCGAGGAAGTTCAGAGGCTTGGAGCTTCATCGGATTCTATTCTATGGAGAAAGAGACAGAATTCTATAGATAACTTAAACGAGAAAGACTTTATACATGGATGCACCTAAAAACCAAAGCCATTGATTAAGGCCCAATTGTCCGAGCCTTTGTTCCTTGTAGAAAAGCTTTTTAAAGAAGTTATTTTAAATCAGCTTCCTTTAAAAGCTATCCCGATGAAATAAAGCATTTTTAGAAAATTATTCAAACATGTTCAAAGTATATTCTTAATATCAAAAATAGCTTTTGAGTTTTCAAAATCGAATCAAACAAGCCTTATTTATGATGTATATACGTCACATCTATTATAGGATTGGACAATGCCATTTGTGCAATGATTTTTGACAAATTTGTTGACAATGTTGTATTTTTCAAAAAAATGTTGATTGAAAAGATAAATTGATTTTTACACCGTCCTATGATGACATATTACATGTCATATTGTCAATAATGTTGTAAAAAATATTGCACACCAAGCATGATTCTATAGGAATAGAATTTGTTTTCCAAATTAATCGTGTTGTAATTTTGTTTAATTTTTTTTTTCATCGTAAGAGGTTAGAAGGGTTTCTATATAAATTGTATCTAACATACCACTGAATCGCTACATTAATAATTTTAATTTTTTACTAGAAACTTGAAAATGATCCATTTACCAAATAAACTCTTATCTTTCTAATTTTCAATTCGTTTTTATTTGTTTGACTCCACCTCTTTTTCTTTAGCTCTATCACGAGTGATCCAATTTCCCTAGCAAATAAATAAATAAAAATAAATGAAAAGGTTGAAATTAATTATTTAGAGTTGACAAGATTTGCCTTATAACTCCCACGTGCATACCACTAAAGTAAGTAGAATTTGCCCCTTCGGGGGTAGTCGAGTTGGTGGAGCAGGTGAGCGCGGAGACCGAAGGTCACGAGTTCGAATTCCCTGCCTACACTTCCTCGATCGAGCCCGTCGCACAGGGCTTGCTTAGTGCGGTTTATCCCTCCTGTGTGGTTTGCGGGCTACTGCACATGGAGCGAGATTTACTTAGTGCGCACTCACGAGTAGCGGCTGCGGGTTCCTACGTCAAAAAAAAAAAGAGTAGGTAGAATTTAGTCTTCCAAATAGATTTAAAAATGTTTTGATGCCAAGATTAGGTTGTAACTACACATGATAGCAAAAGCTTAGACCATTTTTACTTTTTTTTTTTTTTATTTTATGAGGTTTTTGTTTAATAAAAATGTGGTCCATAAGATGCACCTGTGATATTTTTGGATGAAGGAAAATGCTGAATACTATTCTGTGGTTCCAGGAAAAGGTCGAAAATATCTTCTTCTTCTTTTTTCCTCTTTTATGAAAATGACTATAAATTCTTCGTGTAATGAGGATGATTTTGCCTTTAATTATATTTGAGTAATTTTATGGATCGCTTCGTTTGCTAGAAGAGTTAATTTTAGAGGTAGGTTTTTTAAAGAAGTTATTTTATAAGAATCAAAAGTAGAAGTAGAAATCCTACCAAATGGACCCTAATACAACTTGGCCATTGACCTTCTCAAGTAATAATATTGGTTTTTACACCGCCGTTATATATATTCCATATTTTTAAGGAAAGTAAACCCACGCTTCAGTTGCTACTTTCCCATTCAATTCCAGGATTTATTCATATTTACAACATTAGCACTTTGAAGCTATAGATAAACTTCAACGGATTATCAAATTATTAGTAATTAAAATTGAAACGATCGAAAAAGAAATATGAGTTAGTATATGCGTTAATACTTCAGTGTCACATTCTCTTACAAAATAATCTTTTTATTTGTGTACACGTTACAAGAGAGAAGCAAAAGGAAAAAAAATGTATAAATATCACACAATTCTTTAAGCAGCGTAACACTCTTGAGAAGATTATCAAGAAAATTTGTATATTAATGTTATATCTTGTACATGTCAATGATCTATTTCCCTTTTCAACAATTCTTGCAAGAAATCATTCCAAGAATCGATGGGTCCAGGCAAACACCAATGCACACAATCATTAGCCAATGTCACATTTTGTACAGGCCAATGCCCATATTTGCTGGGGTGCCCATCTGGTCTCAACAACATCGGCTTTGTTGCATCAAACAATCTAAATTTCGACCCATTTTTTCTCCGCGCTTCTTCTTGTGCCGTCTTTAGCTCCTCAAGTTGAATCGAATACATTTCTGAACTGAAATCCTCCAAAAGAGTCTCATTCCTCTTGAAAGGCCTTGTCCTAGCACAATCTCCGCCTTTATCCCACTGTGCACCTTCAAAGTGTGAGGGTGAAAATGTCCTAAGATATGTTATACCTTTGAATTTTTTCGTCCTATTTATAGCGCGAAATGCAGTTCGAAACGCGTGTCGATAGCTAAAAGATGATGTGAAGTGGGTGATATTGGCTTCGAGGCAGTAGAGACAACCGACGAGGCTACGGTTGAGGTAAAAATAGGCGGGACGGAAGAACCACTGCCCGGCAGAGATGATAACATAATCAAAACCTTCAATTTGATTGGTCCAACTATGATCATATTCATCTAAATATAGGTTGAATGGGCGTGTTATATCGTCTGGTTCAGTTCTTTCTGTCTTTACGAAATAAGGTGACGAGAAAATAGAAATATTGAAGTTGTAATCTCTGTATTCGTGGCGTTTATTTGCATCTGCCGGGCTTGAAACATCCACGGGGTAAACAACCTGCAAATTAGACAAGAAATTTCACTCTCTAGCATAGAATCTCTTAATTTGTGTGCCAATGGTGAATCTGCAAATAAATTATCATGTTTTTCAATCTAATGACAGAGAATTGCATCCTGTTGAACATCTCATTTCTGTCATAATACAGGTAGGTACGTACGTTAATTAATTTCACATCAAGTTAATCTCGTTTAATTAATTTTGTTGACGTAGGCTGCCGATTCCTACGTCAACAAAATTAATCTGGACCGATCCAAACATCAAATAATATCGACTAATGATGCCACTATAATTAATAATATTCATCTGTAAACTGTCACTAGCTGCCTGCACGACTAGCTATATAATATTACATTGGAAGAAAACTCTCATTGGATCGATTAATATATTTCATTCATAGTAAGTCACTTTAATTTTTTTTATATAGAAAATAAGCTAGTGGCTTAGAATTTAATTAGCTTAAACTACTGATTGAAAACAAAAAAGTTTAAACTCCAACATCAGTTTAATATCTGCAAAATTTAAAAACAGCCGGTGGCTGGTTGAAAAGTAAAACTGAAAATTCTTTTGTTGTTGCTATATGAACAAAATTATAAACTATTTTATCCCCGAATTAAATAAAAAAATTATGTGTTCAACCTATAGTAACTAATTTAGGGCTAAATATATTGTTATGTCCAGCTTCAAAAATTAGTTGATCAATCTAGCGAATAATACAAATTAAGACGGAGCTACGTTTGTTTGCTCCGGTCTATTTTTATATTCTCATAATTTCTTAATTTATGCACACATACATAGCTATGTTACGAGCCTATTTGGTAGAGATTCTATTTTTGCTTCCGATGTTTGTAAAAGAGTCTCTTAAAAAAGTTATTTTATGTTTATATTAGCTTTATTTGAAAACCCTTCTAACTAGATAAAGTAATTCTAAAAAATTATCCAAACGTATTCAAGAGTAGTTTTTTAGTGTCAGAAGCAGTTTTTTATTTTTAAAAGCCCTATGTTTTTGTATTTACGTATGTATGACAAAAGATAGTATAGTCAGTTAAAATTCCTGATAGAAAATAACATTGAAGGGATACATACCTTAGACAGGAGGCAAATCAAAGATTGCATGTGATTTCTTGCGACAGAGTCTCCAACAAAGGCTAATGATTTTCCTCTAACAAGTTCCAGAAATTGTTGAGGATCAAATATTGGCAACTCACAGGCGTCAGGTTTCCACCTCCACTTGAGGAACCCTAAATCTGGCCTTCCAAATTTCATGCAATTCTGATGCTCCTCAATTGCGTTGCATGTCATGTTTGTGTAATAAGGCCCCTCTGGATTTGGCAACCATTCCCCAGAAAACAAGTCACAAGTATCTTCACCCTTCTCGGTCAAAGTTTCATTAGCCACCATGACATGCTGGGTGCTGGTTAGAGGGGGCGACACGGTAATGTTCGGTGGTGATTTTCTTGCCTGTATTTCTTCACCTCCTACGCTACTGTTGCACCCAGGCGCATCAATTTTTCCACTTGAACAAGGCTGATAATTTTTCTGGTCTAAACGAGTACTAGTTGGTGTTATTGAATCATGATCTAAAGATTCAAATGCTTGAGAATTATCTTCAGATATTTTCTGAGAATCTCTAATTATGCCGGGATATGATAGAGTGATGATTGTCAAAAGAAAAACAGAAACTATTAGAGGAGCAAGTGTTTGGGTTTTTCTTCGTGCTTGGTGTTTCCCAAGTGGAATTTCAGAGGTGTGGAGCTTCATTGAAGTTTTCTCCGGAGAGAGGGAGATAGAGAGAGAGAGAGAGAGACCTTCACGAGGAAGAATAATATATCCACACCTTGGAAACAAAGCTTTATTTATTTATTTATTTATTCAAGTATATGTCATGGCCCAAACAAGTAATGGGGAATTATGTTAAACAAATAATATTTTTTCTACAAATATATGTTTTGCCAGATAAGTATGGTTGTAATTTTTTTTTCTTAACTTGATTAGGCATTATAATGAAAAAGATTTTAAATTCTTTGACTAGGGATCAAAAGGTTTCTCCATAAATCTGAAGTGCTATTCCTTCTTGTTGCGATTACAAGTTGAATGTTTAATTGTCAAACTTTAACTAAAGTATCTTATATTTGGACAGGTGTGGTTCACTTTTTCTAAGAAAAAGAGGAACTCAATGTATTATTTAGGGCTGGAAATGGTCCGATTCGGTTCGGTTGGATAATTGAACCCGAATTTTTGGGTATTTAGTAAATGTAATCGTCGGGTTCAAATTTAATTATGGAACCGTTCGGTTCGATTTCATTCGGTTCTGAGATTTTTTTACAATAATTAATTATTTTGATATACATTAGTTCAACTATGACGTGTTTATTTTTAACTCTTACAAAATAACATAGTATAATCCAGTAATATCTTTTGCTCCTCTTTTTGTTGAGTTTTCATAGATTTGTTAGTTAAAATGACAGAAAGATGAAGATAACGAGCTCACAATAATAAAGAGAGACTCTCAATTCGATTTCTCGAAATGGCACTATGATAGAATAAGAGATTTGAGTAAAATTTATGCCGATTTTATTAATTGGACTTGGCTAGAAATTAGAAACAGAAAAATCATATTTTAGGTTTCAGTTAAATTATTTAGTTAACAAATTAATCTAGGAAAAAATTAATTTGACTTATTCAAGATACAGAAAATTAGGAATATTCGGTCATTCGGTTCTTAGTCTAGAACCGAAAATCGAATCGAACTCGTCGGTTCTCGATTTAGATACTCGTTTGGGTATTTAATTTAAAAAGAACGGCTCGATTCGATTCGATTCGGTCCGGTTCAATTTGATTCAGGAATTTTGTCCAACCCTAGAAAACTCTAGTAAGACAAAGATGGGCAAGAAAGAAAGATCCACAACTGGCTCTCTGAAAGTTGAGTAGGGAATGGTATAAAAAGAAAAAGGTAAAATCGAAGTTTTAATGGAATCTGAATCTCTATGGTGAGTTTTTCTTTTTCTTTATTTTTGGCATGCTAAATTATTTTATCCTTTTCACAATATATAAATACTAATTTTCATGAAAAAAAAAATTGCAACTAGGAAAAGTAAATAAGGAATATTTGCAGCCAAGAAAAGAAAAAAGGAATGTGATTAAAAACAAAAGGAGAGATTCCACTTTTGTTTTGGCCTTCCAACCTCTCCTAGTAAGTAAAGTCATAAGCTATTTCCTCTTCCGCCATGAATATGATGGTCTAACTAATTTGCATCTCATCTGAATAGGTTGTTGACTTTGTTCCACGAATTAAATAGTCCTTACGAATATTTCAACGTTAAATAATGTGAATTTAATTTAAATCAATTAAAAACTAGAATTAAATGGTCCTTATGAATATGTCAACGTTAACTAATGTGTATTTAATTTAATTTCAATCAAATAAAAACTATAATTATTGGAGAAAAGATGGTTCGTTCACAATTAATAAATAGATAACTCTTCAAATCAAAGAACTAATTGAGAAAAGTCTTTTTCTTAATAAATAAATAAATGGATAAGCTAGAATATAATTTAGTGGTGGATTTTAATTTGTTCTCTTCAAGCAAAGATACGAAAGTTCATTTTCATTTTATTTTATTTTATTTAAACCTT
Source organism: Fraxinus cuspidata (assembly GCA_903798385.1). Lineage (NCBI taxonomy): Eukaryota > Viridiplantae > Streptophyta > Magnoliopsida > Lamiales > Oleaceae > Fraxinus > Fraxinus cuspidata. The sequence continues at coordinate 26,065 of CAIGRP010083374.1, forward strand.
AAATAATTATTAAAAAACTTATTGCAATATAAAATTGGCATTCGAAAGTCAATCTCACGAAAAGTTCCATTCATTATCCTTTGTTACGTACACGAATATTTATACAAAAATTGAGTAATGAATATATAGCTTGTGAAGAGGCTATCGAAAATTGATAAATGAATAAATTAGAAATACAAGAATAAGAATTTTTAAATAAAAAGTAAAAGTCTATCTAATTTCGGGATTTTTCTCAAAAAATTAAGGAAAATAAGAAGTAAATTATCTATCATTCTGTATTTCCCTTTTCATCAACTCTTGCAAGAAATCATTCCAAGAATCAATTGGTCCAGGCAAACACCAATGGACACAATCGCTAACCAATGTCTCATTTGGCACAGGCCAATGTCCATATTTACTTGGGTGTCCATCTGGTCTCAATAACATAGGCTTTGTCGCATCAAACAACCTAATTTTCAACCCGTTTCTTCTCCCTGCTTTCTGTGCAATCCTTAATTCCTCCAATTGAATCATATACATTTCCAAACTATAATCCTCTAAAACTGTCTCATTCCTTTTGAATGGCCTTGTCCTAGCACAATCTCCGCCTTTATCCCATGGCCCGCCTTCAAAGTGTGACGGTGCAAACGTTCTGAGAAACGTTATGCCCTTGGGATTATTCGCTTCGTTTATTGCCCGAAACGCTGTTCGGAAAGCCCGGCGATAGCTGAAGTATGAAGTCAGGTGGTTGACATTCTCCTCAGGACAATAGAGGCAGCCGACAAGGCGGCGGTTGAGGTAGAAGTAGGTAGGACGGAAGAACCAGTGCCCGGCAGAGATTATTACGTAATCAAAATCTTGGATTTTGCTAGTCCAGTTTTCATCAAACTCGTCAAGAAATAGCTTGAAAGGGCGTGTAACATCATTGGGATTGGTTTTCTCGGTTTTTACCAAGTAAGGTGACCAGAACATGGATATGTTGAAGTTGTAGTCAATGTACTCGTACCGCTTGTTTTGATCTGTCGCATCTGAAAAGTCTACAGGGTACACAACCTGAAAAAGGACTCAAATTTTTTATATACAATTGCATTCAATAAAAAAATTTATTGAAAAAGAAGTGCATAAAATTCACTTGTTATATACAACCCATTGAAATATATAAATTGTATGGACTATTTATCTCAAATTCATGAATCTTTCATCTACAACTCCTTATTTCTTTTAAATTACTTGAGGTGACGTGTTTTAAATCGTGCAATCTTAATACCTTGAACATATATATTCACAGCACAAACTAAGCAACAATTAATTGGATCTCTAGAGCATATTAGTTCTTGGATTTCTAAGAATTGACAAACCGACCAATTCATAGACTGAAAATCTTCGAGATTTTTATAGTTTGATGATTTATTTGCTCCATATTGCGACCCTTTATTGCGACAGTGACAATCACTTTTTTTTTTTCGCGAAAGAGTCAACTCCGCAAAAGGTTGGTCAAAATTATGTGCCTCATAATGAATGCAAAACTGAACCCAACCTCGTACAACATGATGGATACTTTCATTAGTCGCAAGTAATAGTATGATTTAAGGAATTGAGGAACAAGATAAAGAGAGAGATACAAACCCTGGTCAGGAGGCAAATCAAAGACTGCATGTGATTTCTTGCCACGGAGTCTCCAACAAAGGCTATTGATTTTCCTCTAACAAGTTCTAAAAATTGATGAGGATCAAATATAGGCAATTCACAGCCATCAGGTTTCCACTTCCACTTGAGAAATCCTTCATCAGGCCTTCCAAATCTCATGCAATTTTGATGCTCCTGAATTGCATTGCATGTCATATTTGTGTAATATGGACCCTCAGGATTTGGCACCCATTCCCCAGAAAATAAATCACAATTTTCATTATCTAACACTTCTGATCGTACCATGCTACGATCATTGTTATTATTNTAATATGGACCCTCAGGATTTGGCACCCATTCCCCAGAAAATAAATCACAATTTTCATTATCTAACACTTCTGATCGTACCATGCTACGATCATTGTTATTATTACTTGACGATCTCTTCAATTTTTCTTTCGTAACTTTTGGAGGTGTTAAGTACGTTGGGGTGGAGCGTCTGGACTTTCTCCTTCTACCCTTATCTGGTCTTTTTCTATCCATCTTTCCGCGGCGGGCCGCCATGTTGCCCTTGGCGGATCTTGGTGGTGGCGGTGGATTCGTGTCTTGATTTTCTTCCGGCAAATTCTTAGCCTCTGATTCATCTTCATTAAACTTTGATGTTTCCTTTGTTATTTGATTTTCTTCTGGCAAGTTCTTAGCCTCTGACTCGTCTTCATTAAATTTTAGAGTTGCCTCCACATCCACATCATCCCTTTTGGTGATGGTTCCGCCTTCACTAGGATTGCACCGCAGCGTATCAACTTCCAGGGAACAAGCTTGATTATTCTCCTTAGGAGGAGGGTCTAAATCAATATTTGGTGTAACAGAATCCTCTAACGATTCATTTGAATGCCAAGCTTCAGATATTTTTCTGTGAGATTCTTTTATAAAGGGGTAATATAAAGGGATTGTTAAAAGCACTGTTAGGGCTACAAGTGGAGCAAATTTTGGTGTTTTTCTTCTTGTTTGAGGTTTCCCTAAGGGAAGTTCAAAAGCTTGAAGCTTCATTGATGGATTCTAGAGACGAAAGAGAAAGGAAGTGAAAAAGGAAAAAGGAGAAGAGGGAAAGGAAAAAAATTCATGAAAAAAGACTTTCCATACGCATGTTGCGGTAAGGACGTAAAAAAGTGATGGCTATATATGGATGTGCGTGTGTGGTGAGTGTAATTAGTCCACTAGAAGAGAAAGGATTTGGGTATATAGGGACATATATATCTATTATTTTTCGAAAAAAAAAAATATCTATCCTTTTTCACATATATTTGTTGGCGAACTTCAATTTGAAAATTTTCTGAAAAAAAAAAAAAAAATCTCAAAATTCATCTTTTATTAAAACTTGAAATTGGCATTAATCATTCTTATTAATTTATTTCAAGTGTATAATAGAAAAAAAAAATAATGGTATTTCAAGTTTTTATTAATCAAATAAATTTTAAAGAATATAATTTATACTTAAAAAATAATTCCATAATAATTTAATTAAAATATTTAATTTAATAGATTCCAACATAATAAATAAAATTTAGTCAAATAATCATGAATAGAATTAATAAACCCAAAGCACTTTGCTAATTATAATGTCAAGTACTTGATAATATTCATGCCACTTTTTTTGTTGACAATAAAATAATTATGAACTTTATGGTAACAATTCTTTTTGGAAAAAAAAAAACTTAAAAGTTATATTGATAAAAGCTCTACTCATAACTATCTCTTATAAAAGCTTTACAAACACATTAATTTAAAGGTGAAATTAGGTTACTTAAAATATGAATAATACAATTAATTTTATAATTATATTCCGTGTGCACGTAATTCTCCCTTTGATTTTTCTTAGTTCATCATCTCTATTGGTGCATCGACTTGAAAAAGTCTTCAAAAATCCAGGAAACTCTTGAATAAACAATGGCCATTGAATTATCTTGTGGAGGAAAGAGAGTCAAGCATGCAATTATACACTTTCAAATCTCCAATCTCCTATATATTTTTGCGGCTTTAAATTGAAACATGATTAGGCCCTTTTGGTGAAATTAAAAGTCAATATTTTAGTAGATTTGATAAAAATTCATGAAATATAAGATAAAAAGTTGATAAAAACTGTGAATCTTATAAAATGTGTAACTGAAAATAAGTTTGAAGAAAACGAGTGTCAAACGGGGGCTAATATTTAAAAGATGGCTTTCAAGCCTATCATATTTTGGTAATTTTTTTTTGAACACTTCATCTGATTGCAAAATTTTAGATTTATTGAATAACTCAATAAGGTGGCACAACGTTCGATTGTAGTTGGCAAAAAGAACTGCGATAAAGATTTAATTTAATGTATAAAGAGAAATTATAACTTCTACAAATCTTGAGCCTAAATTATATACATTAATTTCTGTGGTCATGGAATAAGACAATTGTAACATGATGTCAAAAGGACACACACTGCACTATTACGCGACTTTCCAAACCTCTTAATACCTAATACATTCTGGCATATAACCGTTATCTCACTCATATTATCTCCCTGACTTGGCTCTTCCCAAAAGTTACAACAAGCTCCTCAAGTAAATTTTAGGAAACTCAAAAACATTTTTTCGAATTCTTGGAATTTGCATTTTCTAGAAGTATCATTGGCTCTATAAATTTGTATTGAATTTGCGAGTTAAAAGCTATGGCGATGAGAGGTTTGTAAAGACTGACAGTGAACTTGAAGTCGAAACTAATTTGATCCATGAAAATAAAGAAACCTAATTATGACAAGATCGAAAAGAGTGAAAGCATGAGAATTGAAATCAGGAACAGAAAGGCTCGTAAGCTTATCGAAGAAACTCTCAATATCGCAGACTCTTTAAAACCAATAGCTATGTTTTTGTAAGAGTTTTTCTTTGCTTCTTCTACAATGGAAAAATTAAGTGCATATTCGGCATGTAACATTAGTTCAGATTGAACAGTACAACAAAGACTTTGGGTCGGTCAACGCTTCTTTTGTTGATTATACGCTCTTCTTCTTCTTCTGACAATGACTAAAGAAATCATCTGCTAGCTATCACCACAAAAAGGAAACATCAATACCAATTGCTGTAATACGGCATTACCCAAAAGATTTGTAAAACTAATCAAAATCAAGAAAAATGGTCATCTACGTAACATTTCCATGAAGAAGGAAAAACATCATCAAATACTACCCAAGTATCTGGGATGCACAATACTTGCTTGACGGTAGTTTCTGTATGTCATCGAATATGCATTGTGTTCGTGTGGATCATGATCATGTCTAAAAGCCAAACAGGCAAGAGCAGAGGCTATGACGAGAAAGAAAACCGCGGCCATTTGCAAAACCTTCTCATTCTGCCAATGTTCTTGGTATTCGGCTAGGTAACCTGCCTTGCACGAATTGCATTCGTAACATTCTCCATTTCCGGCGTCTCTCCATTTCACGCATTCCTCGTCTTGAGAAGCTAGACCAGATTTCGGAGCCACCCAATAGGTTTCATTTTGCACCAGTCCGCATCGGTTGGGAGGCCGGCAGCAACCCAACTATAGAATTTCACAAAAACAAGATAGCATTTTTATAGGAATTAACTGAAAATGAATTAACTAAAGAATGTGCGAGAAGGAGAAAGAGAGAGAGAACCTGAAGGTAGCGATGATCATCAAATTGGCTTTGCAATTGCTGATTACAAATGTGAAGGTCGAGTAAACACGTCTCGATGACAAACCAATCCTTGTTATTCACCAAAGCTTTTTGCAACGATGGCGAAAACTGATTCAACCAGTATCCATTCTGGGCTTTTTGCCAAGTCCCATTGGCAGTGTCTTTCGGCAATACAGAGAACACAAAGGCGGTGAAAAAAGTAACCAAAATAGTCGAGATCAACAAAACCCACAAATAAATGGATTCAATTGCCTTTGATTGAAAGCACAAACCCAATAATCCTATTACAGCAGTGGCTAACATGAAAATTCCCAGCCATATAACGGATCCAGCGTTTTCTTTAAAACACGCTGTCTGATTCGGACCATTTTGCAATGAATTCGCGTGTAGGAGTTGAAGGAATGCGCTTAGCAAAATTAGAATGTTCAGAAATGCAAGCACGATTCTGCTACAGGTGAACATGATTTTTTGCCACGAGAAATCGATTTCTGTAATGCATTTGCCAAAGCACCTGAAATGGCGAGGCGCTTTGGGAGAAAGGTGGAATGGCGAAATGGATGCCTTTTGTGGGGAGAAAGTATTTCGGAAAATGAGTAACAGAAAACATGATGAATGGTATGGAAGCAATTTGACGAAAATCTGTGGAACAGAGTTTGGAAAGTTGGAAATTTTACCGTATTTCAACTCTAAAGAGTTACTCATTTAGTTAATATTATTGAAGAACAACTATTTTTTTGTCCGAGGTACGTGAACGAGGCATTAGTTCAACGCTGGATCATTATAAAGTCAAAACTCGAAAGTTAAGGGAATGATCTTTTTGTGTTTTAATTTTGTGTTTTGAATTTTGAATTCATTTTAGGTTTTGTGTTTTGATTGTCTATTTTAAGATTGTTGAAAATGTGTTCTTTTTGACATTTTGAAAAATTGTTTTGAAAACACCCAAAACGTCTTTTAAAAATTTTGACTTAATTATAACTGAAAATACCAAACATGACAAATTTTTCGTTTTGGGTTTTCTTTATAAATTTTTAACTTGTTTTTAAAAATGTGTTTTCGAAAATGGGAAAGAAAACGCGTTTTCATTGTTTTGAAAAATTAAAAATAGAAAACGATTTGAAAACGGTAAAGAGAACGTGCCCTAAAATAAAATAATTGTTTTTAAAAAAGCAAAGAGACAAAAATAATTTTCATAAGCATTTGTATCATGACACAACTATATACAAAATATATATATGTTAATGATAACATCTTTTATTCAACCCAAATGCATATAATTTTTAATGTACTATCTAAACGCACGTCATACAATTTTTTGGTTAATATGTAAATTTCGTTTATCATAGATGTTGATCTCAAAATAAAAGCATAAATTATTTTTTGAAGTCAAGGATCAAGTTTCACGCCTGAACTTTGACAAGATTTTCCCTCTTTTTTGGGACTTTAAGGAGTGTCTAAGACAAAAAATTTAGAAAGTACAAAGATGGAGACTCCGATGTCATTTTGACCAGAAGGTGCTTCTTGGCCGGCTCCTATTTTTCTTTTTATGTCAATATCTTTTTTAAGAGTGTAAGTTTGAATATTAGATTTTCAAATTTCAATCCTCTTTTTTTTTTTAGTTGTGCAAATTGCCATATTTATAGACGTTTTCAAAGGCATTTTGGTCATTTTATGAATTAACAATCCCTATCATGGTATTGAAAGTTGTAATTGGGTCAAATTTCCAAATGTTTGTGCTTTGTGATGCTCATCGAGCAATTTTTATTTTTTATTTTTTTGTGTACAGCATGAGTTTGGTACATAGAAGTCCATGTTGATTTTGTCAAAATTTCCAGTAGGACTTCTTCATATTCGAGACTACACCAGGCCTTTAATCAATTTGGCGACGGAGGCCTTTAGTCTTCTGTGCATTTCCTTTCTTGATAATGTTTCGATGGTCGATCCATTTTTTCGCTTTGACTGTGTTCGACGGTCGATGCTCGAATATTCAAAAACATATGAGCATGCAACGAGCCCTTTTTGTAGCTGACAGAGTTTAGGTGGAAAATAGTTTTTGTAGTGCTCTTTTTTAGTAAAGTATGATAATGATCTAGATCTACCAAAGACAATACTTAATAGATTATTTCTCTTCTATTAATTATTCGAAAGTATAGGCATAGTCCCACTTTTTCAGTAAAAGTACAAGCATCCAAAAGGTTTATCTTGCGACGTTACAATGCTAGGCGCTGAGAGTGCAATAATATCAGATTATGGTTAAACATAATCTTCAAATCCCGAATCAGGCACAACGGATTCTGTAAAAATTATTTCATTATTTGAATTAATCAATTTTATTTCCAATTGACTTTACAAAAATAATTATTGACTAAATTATAATGTCACTGGAAATATGCAATTTCAAAGCTGTAAAAATATTCGTGATTTTCTGCTATAAAATAGCTTTACTCGCTCCAAATATTTGGTAGACACCAATTTCGTAGACGTTTAGCCATGGCCAACCGTAGCGTCTACGCAAAGCTTATGCACAACCACCCTTATTTCTTTCAACGCCTTAGCTCAGCCACTATTTCCTCCATCGCCCCTGCCCCTTCCCAGCTCAATTGCAAAGAAAAACCCGAACCCACCACCGCCCACAAACCCATAATTAATTTAGATGATTTTAAGGGGTTTTTTTCATCTATTCCAACCTCAAAGTTGATAAAATCATCGATCAATCTTCGTATGACGGCAATTGAACCCATGGTTGATATGGGCATGTGGGTTATGAATTAGAGGCTCATGGAAACACCAGTAATGTGAGAGAATATTGGGAGCCATAAAAAGTACGGTTTATGAACATTGTGCGGGTAAGGATTTGAAAGAGGTGGGTAAAACTGTGAATAAGCTTTGCGTTTATGGACTTTAAGCTATGTTGGATTATGGCTTGGAACATGTAAATGATAACGAGTCATGTGATCGGAATTTCATTGAGTTTATGCAAACTATTGAATCA
>CAIGRP010083378.1:0-38354 GCA_903798385.1 Fraxinus cuspidata
GAAAAATCAGTGCCAAACAAGCTTATATTGTTGCTAAAGCGGATATCTGGATAATAGGCATTACCTAAGTACTTAAATTAAAGGATTTGATTTTTTTTTAATATATAAAGTATATGATATTGGTTCATCTAATCAGTGATCAAAATTTTATTACCTGTTGGAAATTGTCCCACATGGAATTCAAAGGGGAAAAACTTGTAGACTGTATGCTTCCAATTTAGAAATGGGTTTGTGCCACAATGGGCACCCAATTTTGTGGGAAGGAGATGACCTACATTGTGGTTGGTTCAGCCAATACAGTGCTGCCTCATCCTGGCTTGGGATTGGGCTTAGGCTTGAATGTGAAAAATTCACACATTCTACTGGGTGGGTAGCTGTCCCATTTAACCATTTGTTAACCAATTTCAGGCTGAAGCCCACGCGGTGAGTCAAACTAACCAATTTTACATTTCTAATTCCCAACCTGGCCCAATCCCAATTGGTTTGTCCTTTCCAGAAAGGTATATCTTTTCAGAATGATTTAAGTGGTCTCCTTCTGGAAAAGTACTTTTCACATTAGCCATGTGGTGTGTTCTTTCCAAAGATTTATTTTCTTAAAGAGTAGTCACTAGCCTTTTTGAACAGTTTCAACTTTTCATTCAAATGCAACCTTCTTCAAAAGTTATCGCTGCTGTCTGAAAGGCCACAAACAATTATAGACTAGGACTTTCAAGATTGCATTCTTTACACTTTCATTTATTCTCTTCTCCATCCATTCGTGCAAATTTTCCTCCCTATTCTGATTCAAGTTTGGTAGAAAAACAAAACCGAGTTCGTCGCTTCATCGGTGATACTGGTTTCGGAAAAAGAAAATGAAAGAATACGCTTTAGGTACACTGCAACACATTTATACATAACTTTTATCGCTAGCATACATGATGGACTATAATGCAGTTAAGTGAAATCCATTCCATGAAATAATTTCATCTATGGACAGCATCATTGTGGTAAAATAACTATCTGCTCACAAAGCAAGAAGAGTAATTGATCAAATTTGTTGACGCTCCTATGAGAAAAAGTGGAAAACTTGTGATACTAGAACTCATGTCATATAGAGCACTTTTTAAATTGGTATATTCTGCAGCAGCAAATGCTAGTTTTAATATGGGTTCCAAGAAACTCAATTCAGTCATTAGTAATGCCGAAGTTAACATTTCATAGGAATAAAAAAATATGGTGCATCCTGAGGAGACATTTTCTTATGGCACCCCTAGAAGGAGCGAATTTGATTTAAAGAGACAACTTGAACACGTTGAGTATGGATTGGTGCAAGTTTATTTTGTCTCCTTCTGCTGTTATAACTGGTCTACATTAAACAGTGGACAACACCGTCATTGACCATTGCTCTTTTACCCTCTTCATAATTAAATTAAATATACCAGCATAACGAAGCATATGTCATCATTCATCAATTTTACTTCTCAGTCTGCGAAATCAATACCAATAAAACAACTCTATAATGAATTCACCTCATTCCACATTCTCTGTCATCTTATTATATCATTTGAATATCCTTTTTAAGTTAGAGATGCATTATGTGTATGAGATTTGCCCATCCCATGCATGTAATCTAAACCCAACCTTGTTTGAGTTTCTGAGTACACGTACACATAAACCTCCCAGGGTAAAGTAACTATGCCTCCATGTTTAAACTGTTGGACTTGGTGGTAGTGATTTAAGTTGGATCCGTCCAATGTAAAGGGTTTCTGGTTAAGTTATAGTTGAAGTGGTCATTACGGTTCCTTACTTTCATCTCAAATTTTGAATATGGCTCTTCTTAGTTGTTCAATATTTTATTTCTTGGTTTTATTATTTTTTATTTTCGATCTTTGTTTTCCAGGGGACTCGGTGGCAAAGACAAAAAATTTCTCATACAATGAATTAAGAATAGCAACAGACAACTTTCATCGAAGGAACAAAATAGGGCGAGGAGGTTTTGGGACAGTTTACAAGGTATTACAAAGTTTCCATTCCTATTGTATCAGCTATTTAGCCTGTCATACCCTTGGTGTTATGTCTTGAGTATCTTTTAGAAAGAGTTGTATAAACTTCATGAACTTATAAATGATTAATCAAACAATGCTGTGCTTCTTTTTCACTACTTTATTTTATACACGTAATACCTCCTTTCCTGATAATTATGATATGCAAAGGCAGCAACACTTTCACTTCCCATCTTTGTGGATGAGTGCTTAGCTACTTAAAATATTGGTTCAACTAATCTTTATGAGCTTCAGCCAAGTCCTGGGCTTCGAATTGTCCAAATTTTATCCTTCCACTCAAACCAGACTAATGACACTTTGCATACACAATTATATATTGGTTTAATCAGATAGCAGCTACCAGGATGTTTATCTTCTTGCCAAAATCCATGCATTTATCACTGAGAAGGGCAACAACTTAGCTGATATGTTACATTAAATTGTCCAGGCTGTAGGTAACATCAGAAATACTGCAATCAGAAGCAACTTATTTTATATATTGACGTCCTCTCGAATATTATATTTGATATCAGCACGCTCGTAGTAATAAGTTTGTCATCTACGTTCCCTGCAGTACTATTTTTGTTTTATTAACTCTGCAGCTATTTTGTAGGGAATTCTCAATAATGGGACACATGTTGCCGTGAAGACACTTTCTGCTGAATCCAGACAGGGAGAGCAAGAGTTTTTAACTGAAATTGATACTATATGCAATGTTAAACATCCAAACCTTGTTGAGTTAATTGGATGCTGTATTCATGAAAGTAACCGAATTTTGGTGTATGAATATTTAGAAAATAACAGCCTAGATCGTGCATTATTAGGTAATTTGACAGGGTCCTACAGTATTTAAAATGATTACTCGAAACCATAATGCACAAAGGGGTATTGAGAACAACAATTGTGTTTACAGGTTCGAGGAGGACTATAAATTTGGACTGGAGAAAAAGATCTGCTATCTGCATGGGTATTGCCAGAGGTCTTGTGTATCTTCATGAAGAACTTGTGCCACACATTGTTCATAGAGACATCAAAGCTAGCAATATACTTCTTGACGACAACTTTGAACCCAAAATTGGAGACTTTGGATTAGCTAAACTTTTTCCTGATGATATAACCCACATCAGCACAAAAATAGCAGGAACCACGTATGTCACCTTTTTTCTCTTCTGATGTCACTCACATAGACACAAATGAATATAAAGTAATTTACATCTGTTTTAAACTGTAAGGCATTTCAGAAGCCACTGTATCTATTTGCGTATATAAAGATCTTGATACAATTTGTTGAATTAAGCACTTATCTGATATTAGATTTTTTCTTGACATTTAAAGTTTTTGCCAAAGTTTGAGTTCTGAATTCTTCTAAGTTCTACCTTCATTTGTTCTCAACAGTGGTTACCTGGCTCCTGAGTATGTGTTAGGTGGTCAGTTAACATTGAAGGCTGACGTATATAGCTTTGGAGTTCTGACACTTGAAATTGTAAGCGGCAAGAGTAGTGGAAATACTTATTATGGAGGAATGCAAAAGTTACTTATAGAATGGGTTCGTGATTCTTTTGACTTCCTGGATAACTTTTCATTTCACTGCCAATCTACTTTAACATGTTAGCTTCTGCAATTGGTTCAGTCTTCATCACAAAAATCAATTATTAATGTCTTTATTATTCCTCACGTTAATTTATCTATCAAAAAATTATTCCTCACGTATAGCATGAATGTGCTCATACAGATAGCAGTGTTAAGTTACTTTTTCTTACTTTTAAGTAAAAAAGGTACTTGAGTGGAAGTTGACTCTTACAATAATGTCATACTTATTTCCATTTTCGATCAATGAAAAGAAAAATCATTCTAAAACTTGTGTTTATTTTTTGCTTCACAGGCGTGGGAGCTCTATGAAGAAGAGAAGCTATTGGAGTTAGTAGACCCAGAACTCGAGGAGTTTCCCAAGGAAGAAGTTCTCAGGTACATTAAAGTAGCTCTCTTCTGCACACAAGCAAATGCAAGCAGAAGGCCAGTGATGAGCCAGGTTATGGAAATGCTATCTAAAAATGTGCAGCTTAATGAGAAGCTACTTACGCCTCCTGGATTCATCCAAGATTCAGGTCAGGTAACTGATACAACGTTAAAGAACAAGCCATCTGAAAGTTCGACGAGCCATCAGATAAGCTCTTTTCCCGTCACCATTACTCGGTTGACTCCCAGATGAGGCTTGAAAAATTCCTCCTGGATGTCTTATGACCTGCATTAGCTTAACACAAATGACAAAGTGATGGCAAAATGCAGGAAGAACTTGTTAAATAGTAGTAGCTCGTTCAAATTGTTATGTTGGCCGGTATTTTTAGTGGAATATTTGGTCATGTGCATTTTTTCTATTATTCAGATTTGAGGTGAGGGAATGTTAGTTGGGGTGGGTTTGAGATGTACACACACACACACACACACAGAAAGTGACATTGATCAATGAGGTTGTAATATTTTGTATTTACGTGTATATTCTACATTTGAAATATATATATATATATATATAAGCTTCTATTATTTTGTATCTACATGAATACTCTACCTACGAAATATACATGATTTATAATGTATAGAATATTAATAAATTGTGGTGGATCTTTTTGAGTAGTTTGTTGAACCTTGAATTTTTTTTTTTTTTTTTTTGTCATGTTTGGTGAACCTCTTCGTTGGTACCACTACTAATTTTAATGTCAATTTGTACCACATAATCTGCTAGTGCTGTGCAGCTTAATGAACTTATAAAAGAAATGGGAAGAGCTGTGCAGTCAGTTTGCATTAGAAAAAAGAATTTATTTGATTTGTATTCCAGTTTTGAATTTTGAGTTCATTTTCAGCTTTTTGTTTTGAGCATCCGTTTTAATATTGCTAAAAACTCGGTTTGTCATTCAGAAAAATTGTTTCTCAAAACAGAAGATTATAGAATTGATTTGAAATTTTGATAAATTATTTTAAGACATTTTATTCCATGAAATTTGATTTTTCAGTAAAATAAAAAAATTTTATGTAAATGTATTATCAAGTAATAAACATTTTAAATTTTATGTACATATATTATCAAATAATATATACATTTTAAAGTTGATAAATCTTACAATATTTTTTCCACAACAAAAGTAAAAATAAATAAATAAATAATAATTTGAGTTGGCAAATTATAGTAAATAAAAGATAAAATTTAATGGCGGGATTGAGAATTTTTATCCGTGTGTGTGTGTGTGTGTGTGTAATTTAGAGTGTTTATGTAAATAAATATTAAGAGTTTGAACGATTTTTATATTTTACTTTTTTACAATTTTTATTTTTCTAGAATTTTTAGAATTTCATTTTTCAGATTTTTTATTTTTTATTTTTCTAGAATTTAAGTTTAGAATGTTATTATATCAATTTTTTTTTTTAAAATTTAACAATTTTTTATTTTTTAAATTATAGAATTTTATTTTTTTAGGATTTTATATTTTTTGTTTTTAGAGTTTTTTGTCTGAAAAAACTGAAACGTAAAAAATTGAGTTTTTCGTTTTATATTGTTAGTTTAACCTTGTTTTCGAAAATACATTTTATGAAACTAGTAGACCAAACAAGTTTTAAATGTTTTGCAAAATCAAAAACCGAGATCAGCAAATCAAACGCACCCCTAAAGGGTTGCATATTTACGTGGAGGGGGTAGGGTGAACTGTAAATCTAGATCTTGTGTAGAAATATAAATAGATCTGGTCTAATCCACTATAGGTGGATCGTGTTGTGTCAAGGACATTATGTCCATGGCCTATGCAAACCGATTGGCATGGGTCCTTAGCTAACCAATGGCTATCTGTTTGGAAGTTAGTTAAAATGTCCATTATTTGGATGTTAGATATTTTGGCAATGCGATTGTGTTTTTCAATAAATTTGATAAAAAAAAATCTTTTTCACGTGGACCAACTTCCGGCATCATGAAAGTCCTTATTGCGTTGATTCGAGCTACCAAAATATGATGAGTTTTGCTACAGTGACATCTTTGTTGACATCTCATAATGTAACAAATAATCTGACTATTTATTTGAATATCACCATCCAAATCAATGGTCAATTTTTTTACCTATTATGAGATGTCGACCAATTTGTCAAAGTAGCTATATTCAAATGTGATAGGCACTCATTTTACACCCTAGCCCGACAGAGACTACAAAAAACCTAGGCCAATGACTTGCAACAAGATCAGAAAATAACATTCTTAACGGCTTCCTGAAATAAAACCTTTGCCGCTTAGCATCACAGGTTGATCCACTGATGAAGTCTGTCGTGTCTGTATTGAGTGAAATATTGTTGAAGATCTAGAACGACGTGGAGAAAAGTTTACCAATTTGGCACTCAAAAAACCTTCTAGAATGGAAACTTAACTCTTGTTTGGCTCCCATTTTGTAAAACTTATTTTCAAGGTTAATTATATTCACACCACCATGTTTTTTGCTTGCACCACATTTTAATTGCATTTAATGTTTTTAATTTTTATTCATTATATCACTTATATGTCCATCGCGATTTCTCGTATCATTCTCATCCTCAAACCTTTTATTAGTTAACATATTTTGTATTTGATAACAATTTTATATCAAAAAATCCATTGAAATGGCATAAAACGACTTATTTTTCCATCATATTTTTTAAAATAAATAAATAGAAAGTGCGAAATAAATAATTTTCCATCAATTCAAAGAATTAGACTCGTTAATTAATAAAAGGTTAAAGATAAGAATTCAATGGATAAAAAGTTCAGAAAAAATTATTACAATGAGCAAAGACTGAGACGTTTAACTGCAATTAAAATGTAGTTATCAAATAAGAATTATTGTAACAATATAACTACCCAATTTTCAATCATACTTGACTCACAACTTTTATAAAATTTGCAATCACACATTTTATCAACTTCTATTGAAATCTAGTAAATATCTAATTTTTATATAAACCAAATAGAGGCTCATTGTGAAGTGCACTTTGCAATAAAAATACTGTAATAAAACTAAACTTGAATCGGTAATCAAATCGACGCATAAAGCCACTGGACTAGTTCTGATCCATTGGCCATATTTCACTTGCTCAGCAGTTCATGCATTGAGATGCTGAGCTCAGGCTGAGACACCTCTGAAGCGAAGAAATTTGACTCCATCTAAGGTTTCAAACAATTTAGGAAGATGTTAAATGAAAATTAACTCCATAAAAAATAAAAACAAAAGAAAGATTCCCACATTATTTCATCAAACAATTTCTAGTACACAACAAAATGAATCTTAATTTGTAAAAGCTCAAGAACATACGAAAGTTTCTACTCGCAGTAGTAACTGACAGTGCAAATTCTATGAAGGAAAGAGGAGTCATAGAAGTAAGCAACCAAAATATAAAAATTAGCTAGCAGCCTGGTCGTTGGCTGAAGCAGCAGTGGGTTCTTCAGATGGCTGTGGAGAACCATTGGCAGCAGAATCTTCGGCAGGTGCCTCTTTAGTTGCATTTGATGCTGCATCTTTTCCATTTTTGACATTCTTTTCATCCTTAGCATCTTTACTGTCCTTAGCAGGAGCAGGAGGGGGTGGCAACATGTGAGGTGGGGGATTATGCTTCAGCTTCACCAGTATATGGCGCATCCTTGAAAGCTCGGTAGGCTTGCCAGGTTTTGGCCCTTGGACGACGGTGATTGACGGCTTCTTGTCTTTATCCCTCTTCTTCCCCTTCTTTTCAATATTGGGTACCTCATTAGGAATGAGCTCAGATATGGCTTTCCAATATTGTTTATTGGCTTCTTTATGGAACTTTTCTTGACTGGCCAGGAATGACTGTTAAAACATAGGAGTTCAACAAAACGAGTTTTTTTAATCAGAAATTGAAAACAAAAAAAAGAATTAATAGTGCGTATATTTTTATATGACAACCTTTTCTCTCTCTCTGTTACTAGTCTTGTTAGTCTCTAAACCAAGCTTTCTTTTCTCGTAGAAAGCTTTTTTAAATTCTTCAGCATCCTCTAGAATTTGGTTCCGCAATTCTTTTTCCCTCTTCTCCTTCTCCTCGAGCCGAATGGCATTTTGCCTGCATCAAAATCCAATGAAATTAAGAAGTTTCTCAGCACATTAGTATTTCATTGCTACTTCATCTCTCTTTAAAGACCTTCTCTGTTTCATATTTCATGCTTCGGCTTGGGGAGAGAAGAGGGTATTAGATAACACCAAAATAACAGGTAAATTTGAAACTTGGTCTCTCTTTCTCTAAAGCACATTTTTTGTTCCCTATTCCTAGTCATAAGATTTGTTAATGGACCAGTCAACTCGTCATCACCTCTAATGATATCCTCAAGGAAAAGAAGGAAGAAAGGAAAAGAATGATGTTAAAATGGATATACAAATAAAGCATAATCTTCAAGAAAAGCTCAACTTCTGAACCGGTTACATATAGCCACATAGGACATGTTTAGCGCACCGTATTAGACGGCTTAAGCATTATATCTGGTGTTTGGTGCAATTAGTACCCAGATTAAGCCCGTGTTTGATTTAGATTTTTCAAAACTACTTTTCCTCAAACTCACTTTCAACCACACATTTTCTCGATAAAATAATTTTGCACATGGACACAAAATTTCTTCCTACTTTTAACCACACATTCTCCAAAAAAATTACTCAAAAAATTAAATCAAACAAGGGCTAAATTAATCCAGGGTTCTCACCCTCCTTTATTCAACCATCTAAAATCAGTACGCTTTGTAAAGGTGGGTTCAGGCCATAGTATTTATTCAGCAATATATGAACTAAGAAAAGATTACATAAATTACTTACAAGTAATAATAGCTAAGAATTTCATTTATAAGTAAAAACTGATAAATAAAAAGTAAAAAAATATTTTTTAAGTAACTCATAAGTAAAAAAATTCATTTATAAGTAAAAGATTTGTGAATGAGTAAAATTTAACTTATATATTGTTAAAAAGGCTTATATAAGTAGATAAATCACGAAATAAGTTAAAAATAACCTTATAACTAAAAATTTTACTTATGAGCAAAAAATTCACAGGAGAAAAAATTTCAGTTACATGTAAAAATACTGCTCAGAAATAAAAAATACAACTTATAATTAAAAATTCGATTATAAGTAAAAATTTCATTATGATTAAAACATCACTTATAAGACAAAATATCACCTTTAAGTAAAGAAAATAGTTCCAAGTGAAAATACTACTAAGGGCTGTTTGAGCATCATTTTTTGTTTATAATGCATTTTGAAATAATTGATGGAGAGTGTTTGGTTAAAAAGGAAGGAAAAGTTATGGGATTGATTGTAAAATTATTTATTGAAGAATATGTAGTTGAAAAGAAGAAAGAAAAAAATGTATTTTGAAAAAAATGGGATCAAACAAGGCCTAAATAGTAAAAATTCACTTATAAAAGTATAAACAATCACACTTTAAAAAATTCACTTGTCAGCTGAGCTACAAGCTTTGCGTGGTATACAATCAAACAGCTCAATCCCTTGCTTCTTCCTTTATATTACTTAGTAAAACAAGCTTTCACCTTTATTGAGGGATAAAAAAAGCAACCTAATAAGTAAAAATTCACTTAGGGTGTGTTTGAGCCACATTATTTTGGAAGAATGTATTCTAGAATAGTAGATTGCTGGGGAATATGTGGTTGAAAAAGAAGGAAAATTATGATGCGATGGAAAATATTATTTTATTGAAGAATGTGTGGTTGAAAATAAGTAGAAGAATAAAAATGAAAATTTTAATGTGTACCAAACATGGGCTTATTAGTTAAATGGTTACTTGTAAGTTAAAAAATAATTATGACTAGACTTTTTTATTTATAAGTAAAAATTTCACTTATAAGTCAAAAATATTGAGTATATCAAAATAACTATTTCATAAGTAAAAATTTCACTTACAAGTAAAAATACAAGAAATTATGATTAGAAAAGTCACTCAACAAGTTAAAAAAGTATTCATAAAAAAATATTGTAATAATTTTATTTTAATTCTTTTAATTTTTCATTACTTGTTTAGTGTTCTAATACGGGGTAGCACCAAACATTGTATTAGAACAACCCCCCTAATCCTATCACCTGTCAAATACGGTGTACTATGCCTTTGGAGCTTATATTTCAAAGGTTTTTACTATGATGGTTCAATTCGCAAAATGTTCAGCATATACGATATATAGTTATCCGTATTTAATATTTATTTAGCAGTCTAGTATCTAGTATAACTTTCACCACAAAATTTCAGCATAATTTTATTGACCATGTGCTTTACTTTATAAGAGCCTCTCCGTGTATACTAGACTGGAGCAAGAAGAAAGAACTAAGCTAACTAAAATCTATTACATAATATTTTCAACGGACAAAGTAGCATCAGATTATACAGGCTATAATAGAACTTTGTTCCTTGAAAGTACCAATCAGCATATCAACACAAATACAAGTGCCACAACTCTCAATTTCATGCTCATGCACCTGCTGAATGACTAAGGTCTATTCTACATCAATTTTTTTTTTTTTTTTGGAAACCAACTAAAATCCATTCTTGATAATTTCAACCACTGCAGTCAATGAAAGATCCAAGAAAATCAAACATCTACAATCACATTAAGCCGTTTTCATTTTTTGTCCACTTGGCCTTTCCCAGAACCTTTTCCACCGTGATCGCACTGCTCCTGAAAATAATTGTCTCTTCAAGAGACTACATAAGACATACCCAACCATCTACGCAGTGTCACCACTAGTTATTGATGTATCATTATCTCTTATTTCATCCATTCAAATGTGGCAAACACCCATTTTCGTGTCCTTTTAAGTATTATGGTTGTATTAAGGGTATTTTCCTTTTGATAGCTCAAAACTAAGGATCATAGACATAGTCTAATAGCCATTCCATGCCAATGGTATTTAACTCAATAGTTATCTTCCAAATACTCAAAATCCTTTGAAGCATTTATTTATTGTCATTGTTATAGACCCAATTTTGAACGACTAACATAGTAATTTTATGTTGGGTCTTAGTGTCAAATTTTGAAATAAAATTAACTCAAATCTCAGGTGACAAGAACCAGTGTGGTCAATATGGACTTCGGCACTCTTTAAGTTCCTACAAAATACTAATAAACTGCGCGAGTTAAAATTTTAAAGACAACCACAACAAAGTGGATCTGAATAAAAACCGCAGCTTCAATCCTTCACAAAACCCACATCATATGCCATTAAATCCAAGTTAGATCCTTAACTTACAACTACTCAACCATCAAATGATTACCAGGGAGCTTTTTTAATTCAATAACACTTTTTTTTTACAAAACTACCACTAAAATTTACCCTCTTATGATTGTAAATATATTGTTTCTGACCATCCACCTGAGCGTATAATCAAAAAAATTCAAATCTGAGTTTCTATTTGGTTTCATACAATAAAAGATCAAAGAAACAAGAATCTCCGCTAAATAAATAAATCAATGTATGAAAAGTCCTCAAGAAAATGAACGGAAAAGCAAGACAAAAGTTAGATAGCAGATCTAAAGTGTGTATAAATTCGCAGCACTAAAACTTTATCCAAATCAAAATTAACCAAGATTCAACTAAAAATATCTGACCTCCTCCATTCACGAAGAGCGAATCCTTCTTCAGGATGCAATTCAGAGGGAGGCGGAAGAACCGGCCCATCGGAGCTGAATATTCCCTCCGAATCTCCCCCCATATCATATGGCGGCTTCACGTTGCCATTCGAGATCGGGACAGTGGTGGATGATCCGAAAGGATCAGGATTCGGATTCGACCCGTACCCGAACGGATCCGGGCTGTCTACATGATCCACCGTCACCTCCTCCGTCTCGCCGTATTCTGCAGTGTAATCTCCTCCGGCGGGGGCGGAGTAAGTCGGAGTGTCAGCAGAGGAAAAGGCGGTGTAGGATTCGTCGTAGCCGGTGTACCCGCCGTCGTCGAATTGACGCGTCCCGTCACCGTCCGTGCTGTACGCGTCGAACGATGCCATCTTTCTCTCTAAAGTCTAACTTGGACAAGCTGTATGATTTTTCTCGACGAACTTCCTCGCTCTAATTATATATACGTGTCTGTATAATAATCTTGCAAATAAATTGATATTTCTTTTTCCTTTATAAACATTTTTGTCCAATTTTTACATTGGCATGTCAGCTGGGTTTTTCTGCTCAAGGAATATAATTATTTACAATGAATGTTACTAGCTTTTGTGCTCAAGTTAAGTTGCTTAAATTAGCTTTGTCCAATTATTTACAATTTAATTTTACTTGTTGTAATACGAAAAATACTAAGGGGCCGTTCTCTTTGTATTTCAGTTTTGTGTTTTGAGTTTTAAATTCATTTTGTGTTTTGTGTTTTGAGTATCCATTTTGAGATTTTTGAAAATGTGCTCTTTTTGGCATTTTGAAAAATTGTTTTGAAAAAGTTTCAGATGAAAAATCTTGAAAAACGGCTCCAATGTCCCCAAGTTCTCGAATGTAAAGACGTGGTTTGCAGTTTGAATATTCAACTCGCGAGTTTGTTTGTTGTTGCCCATAATCCTTTTTTTTTTTTTTGGAGTTAATCTTTGATTTAGAAATGGCATTAATGGAGAAACGTGAATTGGGGGATTTAAAAAGAATGTAAGTGGAATTAGGTTTATTTTAGGAAGCATGTATAAACATAATTCTTACATAATCAAGTATATTTGGTTTTAGAAATATAATTTAGTAAAAAATAAAATATTTTTTTGAAACGATGTAGATACGAAGGGGCTGTTCTCTTTGTATTTTAGTTTTGTGTTTTGAGTTTTGAATTCATTTTGTGTTTTGTGTTTTGAGTGTCCATTTTGAGATTTTGAAAATGCGTTCTTTTTGGTATTTTGAAAAATTGTTTTGAAAAAGCCCAAAACGTGTTTTGAAAATTTTGACTTGATTATAACTTAAAACACCCAAAATGACAAATTTGTCGTTTTGTGTTTTCTTTACAAATTTTTAACTTGTTTTCAAAAACGCGTTTTCGAAAATGGGAAAGAGAACGCGTTTTCACTGTTTTGAATAAAGATAAATTTGTCGTTTTAGGTTTTCTTTACAAATTTTTAACTTGTTTTTAAAAACGCGTTTTCGAAAATGGGAAAGAGAACGCGTTTTCACTGTTTTGAAAAATCGAAAACAGAAAACGATTTGAAAATGATAAAGAGAACAGAGCATAAAGTTTTAGAGCTTGTTTGGTATTGATTATCAGCAAAGTTTAATGGAAATTTTTACGGTTATAATTTGAAAAGCAGCCGCGCTAATTGACCACATTTTGAAGAATTAACAATGTTCCATTTCTGATATTTAATTCACTTTGTTTAAAAAAGGATAGTTATGATAATTTACCAAATGTTTAGTCAGAGGTTACTGTCGGAAGTGGCCTACCATACATTTCCAACAATCCAAATTTGGATTAAAATCTTGTGAGAATCTCCCCTAGACAGGGTCTTAAATGAATAGCGTGATTATTGTATTGAGATAGAAGATTAATTCTAAAATGCTAGATACTTGGGAAAGTGCGGATTTTGTGTAAAACATTCAACTGTCTAAAAATCGACATTTTTTGTAGCCTGTTTAGTAGATGGAGAGAAAAATTAGGGTTGGAACTTGGAAATATATGCAGGAAATGTTTAACTGAAAAAACTATGAAAAATGCAAGTTTATATAGCCAATTTAATTAAGTGTAGGAGAAATTACAAGATTTTGATATTTTTAGTTTTAGTTTTTCAATTTGGTCTCATAAGAATCACAATTTTCCAAATAAATTTAGTGTAAGTGAAAAAGGCTATAGAAAGTATATTTTAGTGCAAGTAAAATGTAGAAGGTTAAAAAAACACAATAAAATGAAATCAAGTCTTGCTCAAGGAACCATCTAAAATTATCTATTAGTGGACATGTTTTGAAAGTATTATCGACCTAGATCCTACTTTCTTTTGATTCCGCAACAATTTAAAGAAACTAACTCGATTTGGATTACAATTGCCTCCACCAGCTTATCGTTCGTTACACATCTTTGGATAACTCTAGTTTCAATACTTTGTGTTGGCATTTTCAAAGAGAGTACAATTTTTTAAAATGTAAAACTTTGTGCCATGATAAACTTGCTTTAAACATTGTGTCATCTTTGTGATATATTTGTGACCATATCTGCTAAAATATCTTCCCAAAATTTGAGGTGGATTTGTTGAATGGTTCCGGAGAGTTTGGTCGTCGAAGTCAAAAGTTGATGGCATTGTTATTGCAACACTATGTGTTGCTGTCATGGATGGGTATTGGGCACAGCACAAAACCAATGCTTATAGGAGAATAGACTTCGATGAGATTGCTTGGAGCTCGATTTTTCTTCATTTGTCACATGGTCATTAGAAAAGTAGGTGAAACTACTACTATATTGATATAATGTGGAAAAATTAGAAAATCTTTTTCTGGTCGAGATTATACCTAACAAATGTTATCTCCTAAGGCTTTTCTATAATTTTAAATTTGACACATCCTCAAATTTGGAAGAAAACATTGATAGGTTCACTAAATTGATTCCGGCATTAAGTAATTGTGATAAAAAGACGGTCAGATGATCAGCAAGTTGTTGCACTCCTTAAATCTTTAGGGGATAGATATAAAGATTAAAGAACTTTGAAATGCTTTATATGAAAGAGATGAACTAGCTTTAGATTTAGTTATTTCACTTTTAAGAAATAAAAAACTTGAGTTAAAAATCATTAAAGAGAATAAGACGGGTGAGGGGTTGGCTGTGAAAGAAAAGTCAACTAATAAAAACTTTTTAACTCAAGCGACTTTAATTCTTATGAGAAATGAAAAGACACATCAGATAAGAACAAGGATGAAAAAAGACATGTCAGATAAGAACGAAGACAAGAATAAAATTGAAGGAAAGCATGAAGGGAAAGTCATAAAGGTGTTACTACTATGATAAATAAGGGGCCCGTTTGAGCCCCCATTAGTTTTGTATAATTCATTTTATACTAGCAGATTGATGAAAAAATATGTAATTAAAATATAAGAAAAAGTTTCAAATTTTCGTGTAATATTATTTTATTGAAAAAAATGTGATTGAAAAAAAAAAGAAAAAAATATATTTTGAAAAAAATGAGAATCAAACAAGGGCTAGATCACTTACGTAATATTATTTTATTGAAAAATACATAATTAAATACTGTTTCAAAAAAAATTGAAGATAAATCAAGTTGGGTTAGCAACTATAACCTGCAATGATAATGCTGAAATGAATGCTGTGTTCTTAGCTCATGTTTGGACTCTATTAAAATTTTAATTTATTTTTCTCTTTTTTTTTAATCACATATTTTTTTAATAAAATAATATTACGTAAAATTAAAATTTTTCCTTCTTTTTTAACGGCACACTTTTCAAAAAGGTCACTATTTCAAAATGCATTTTTCTTTAAAATTAAATTTTAATGGAGTCTAAACTGGGACTTAATGGGGTCAACCAGAAGAAAGTATAAACGAATAAATATTTGACTCTGGTTGTACCTTTCATATGTTTCTTGCTAAAGAGTGTTTCATTGAATTAGTAAATATAAATGGTGATCACGTATAAATACGAAATGATATAAGTTGCAAAAGTAAGGAAATTAGAAAAATAAACTTTTTATTGAACAATAATTACATTTTTGGAATTAAAAATAATTAGCTATGTTCATGACCTTCAAAGAAATCTAGTCTCTTTATTTGGATTAGATGATGAATATGATTTAAGAATTCATAGAGATGTTATTAAAATTTTCTTGATTTTTCTAGAGGTACTGGCTACACCTAATATTAATGGTATTTACATTGTACAAGCAAAGCCTTTAGTAGGCAATACTGCTATAGCCACAAGTGTAAAACTGGATAAATCACTCATTGACATAAAAGATTGGGCCATATAAGTGATAAGGAACTCCAACTTTTAGAAAAGGAAGAGTTATATAAAAAAGATAATATAGAACAATTTAAATTTTATGAGTATGTTTTAGGAAAGAGAGTATACTACCTTTTATGAGTGAAATTCATTAATCCACCACCATCCTTGAATACATGTATGTTGATCTTTGGAGAGAAGCAATTGTAAATACCCTAGAGGGTTCAGAAGTTAACCACTAATCGTAGATGACTTTTTCAGGAAAATTTGGACATATCTTTTAAAAGCAAGAGTCAAAACACTTTTCAATTTTTTAAGCAATGGGAGATTTTAATTGAAAATCAAACCAATAAGAAAGTTACGGCTATCGGAAAAGATAATGATGTAAGATTATGTAATCTTGAGTTTGATATGTTATGTATAGAGTGTGATATTTTGAGATATAGACACATCACACCAAAATTGTATGGTAGAGATGACGAATGGAACTCTATTAGAAAAAAGTGATGTGCATGCTTCTAAGTTTAGAACTCCCAAAATTGTTTTGGGAAAAGCCCTAAAAAAATGGAACTTACTTGATAAATAGGAGTCTATCTAGTGCTATTAACTTTATGACACCTAATCTGGTTTGGTCTAGTCTCGAAAGCTTGCAAATCAAGTCTAAGCCCATGTTTGGTAGGAATTAAAATCAAAATTTTAATTTAAGTCAAAGTCAACAACTAATTTTAACCATTCATTCCATGAGGTTCAGAACTTTTCAACCATACATTTATTTAATTTTAATCAAAATCTACTAAATATAAACAGGGGTGAGACTTTCGGTGTGCTGCATATTAGCATAAAAAGGAAGGATGTTAGAACCAAGATCCTTGAAATGTGTCTTCAAGGACATGATGAGGAAATCATGGGCTATAGACCGCGAGTTAAAGAACGAATAAGATTTTAAAGTTAATATAAGCAGAGAGTTTGTTTGGAAGCTCCAAACTTCTATTTCTGATATAAAATAAATAAATGAAGAAATATTTTTTTAGAAATTCAAAGGTTAGATAACATCAGACAAAAATTTCAGATTGAGGTGGAGACATCTCAAACTAAAATAGATCAAGTGCCTTTTGATGATGAAGAAATTGAAAATCACCTTGAACCTCCACATTAGCCCATGTTTGGGCTCCATTATAATTTTAATTCATTTTCTCTTTTCCTTCTTATCAACAACTCATTTTTCAATAAAATAATATTAAACGTAAATTCAAAATTTTCCTTTTTTTTAACCACGCATTTTCTAAAAAATTACTATTTCAAATTACATTTTCCCCAAAATCACATTAAAATGGAATCCAAAATAAGGGCTTAGCTGATTACCAGCTAACGAGAGATAGAAATGGAAAAAATAGGTTCCTTCTTCTAGAATAAGCAATATTGATGATTTTGTTAATTTATTTTTAATTCTATATTCTTTGGCACATAACCAATTACTTCTGAGGAAGCTATAAGTTGCAAAAAATGCAACTTTATGGATTGTTGCACTAAATGATGAGATGGATTCTCTGATAATTTAGACTAGAATATCAGTACATAAGCCTAAAAATCAGAAAGTAGTATATGTTTATAGGTTTATAAAGTGAAAGAAGGAGATTCTAATACTAAAAATAAAATATATAAGACAAGATTATTAGCTAAATGTTTGCATAGACGGTGGGAATATATTATAATGAAATATTCTCACGTGTAGCAAACTATAATTCTATCATAATTTTACTTGCCTTATCTGCTGATTTTGAATGGAAGTTGTATTAGCTAAATGTTAAAACAACTTTCGTGAATGGTGATCTAAATAAGATTATTTATATGAATCAACCTAAAAGTTTTGAACTAGAATCTAAAACTGAAAAAGTTTGCTATGAAATCCCTCTATGTTTGAAGTAGGCACCAAGGTAGTAGTACAAGAAATTTAATTCTTATATTCAAAGTTTAAGGTTTAGATAAAACAATATTGATTAATATCTTTCCTATAAAGGTGCACGTGGTAATAAATATGTATAATTGCTCTTTTTTGTTCACGATATGTTTTTAGCATGCGATGATAGAAAATAATTTGATAACATAAAGTCAAAATTGAAATCTAAAGTTGAAATGAAAAAATTTTGAATTAGAACCCAAGACATCTTTCTTACAAGAGATTTAAGTTGAATTCTAATACCAATAGGCAGTCCAATTGATACTATGATTCAACTTAAATCTCTCATAAAGTAGAGGTCTTGGGTTCGAATTTTGAGGACGAGACAAAAATCCGTGAGGGATAAGATGAACTAAACTCTATTAAGTGAACAGTAAGTAAGTTAATGGTTTGGACACAGAAACCGAGTCGTTACACAGATACTTATGGGGTTCGTTTCCTTTGGGTTTAAAATTTAAAAGGTGTGATGATTGTGTTATTTTGAAAGGTTACAACGAATCAAATTTTGTAGATGATCTTGATAAAAGGGGGTCCATCATCCCATATTTTCACACTTTTTGATGGGTCTGTTAGTTGAAAATTACAATTGCAAAAGATTGTAGCATTATCTTTTATGGAGGCAGAATATATTGTAACGGTTGATGTTGTAAAAGAGGGACTTTGGTTAAGGTTTTCGGGAAAATTGGTTTTGTTGATTAAATTGACAGATTATATACTGACAACCAAATTGCAATTTATTCAAGTAAAAATCCAGTTTATCATGTTAGGGCAAAACTTGTTGATGTTGATAACATTTTGTTAGATACATGGTTGAGAAAGGTATGATAACATTGGTTAAAATCTCAACATAGTACAATCCTTGTGATCTTGGTACATTTCGAGAAGGAAATTATTAAATCGAAATGTTTAGCTATCGTAAATGTTACTAATAAGTAATTATTTGCATGCAATTTTGAATTGACAGATTGTACTGTCAAGAAGTTTATAAGTTTTTCAAGACCGATTTCTTTGTTTTTTGCTTTTTATAGGTATAACAGAGCAAATGAAACATATGTAGTGTGGTTTGAGATAATAGAGTTGAGTCAATTGTTCAGCAAGGTAGAGTATGTTGGATTGCCTCACATTGACTAATGGCACTTGGACCAAATGTCGAGTTTCAAAAGTGCATTTTTTAGTTGTATATCAAGATTGAATATAGTCTTTACAGAGATCATACATATTAAAGATCATACATACTGATTTATGTAGTCCAGGCATGGACTCACATGGTCGAAATACTTCATCTCTTTCATAGATGATTACTCACGATATATGTATCTCTACATGCTTTATAACAAGAACGAAGCATTAGATGTCTTTAAGATCTTTAATGTTGAAGTAGAGAAACAATGCGGTAAGCAAATTAAGATCGTGAGATCAAATAGAAGTGGAGAATATTATGGTAGATACACAGAGGATGAACAAGCACCTGGACCATTTGTAAATTTTCTTCAAGAGCACGAGATTGTTGCCAAATACACCATGTCTAGTTCACCGGACCAAAATGGTGTAGCAGAAAGAAGAAATCGAACATTATTGGACATGGTGCAGAGTATGCTTAGTACTTCTAATCTTTCTAAATCCATGTGGGCTGAAGGCTGTTCCAACCAAGGCACAAGGATTTTACGTTAAACTTAATTGGAAAGGTTGGAAACCGAGTTTGCGACATATGCGCATTTGGAGATGCCCGTCTGAAGTGAAAATTTATAATCCACAAGAGAAGAAGTTGGACCAAATGACCATTAGTGGGTATAATCCAAAATGTTACATATTTTATTATTCATCTCACAGCACTAGGATTGTGGAATCAAGAAATGAAAAGTTTCTTGAAAATAACTTGATCAGTGAGAGCAATCAAATTAAGACTTACTTAGTTTCTGAGAAGGATTATTTAGAATCTCAACTGTCCACCTCAAGTGATAGATTGGTTATTGTTTAGAGCAACCCTCAAGTACAAACTGACGTTGAACAACCAATGATTGAAGTTCCACAAGCTGACGACATTTCAGTAGATCAGGTAGTTCAAGGGTTTCCAAGAACTCTTCAACAAGAAGTTGAACCACATACTTCTCAAGAATATGATGGTACAACATTAAGAAAATCAATTAGACCAAAGATATTAGCAATTCCTGATGATTATGTTGTGTATCTGCATCTTAGACTGATGTTATAACCTCAGGAAAATGATCGCAAGTTCTTTTCACAAGCCATGATTTGTAAAGAATCAGAATTATAGTACAATGTCATGAAGGAAGAGATGAACTCTATGAAGAGTAATGGAGTCTTGGATCTTGTTGAGTTGTCTAACGGTGTTAAAGCCATTGGATGTAAATGGGTCTTTAAAACAAAGAAAAACTCATTAGACAACATTGAGAGATACAAGGCAAGTTGCTAAGGGCTTCACTCAGAAACAAGAAATCGATTACACAGAGACATTCTCTCTTGTTTCTAAGAAATATTCCTTGTGCGTTATTTTGGCATTAGTAGCCCATTTTGACTTAGAATTGTAACAAATGGATGTGAAAATGACATTTCTCAATGGAGATCTAGAGGATGAGGTTTACATGAAACAACATGAAGGATTCCCCTCTAGTGATGGTGATCAATTAGTTTGCAAGCTTAAAAAGTCCATATATGGTTTAAAATAAGTATCCCGCCAATGGTATTTGAAATTCCATAATGTAATTTCTTCATTCGGCTTAGTAGAAAACATTATGGATCAATGTATATACTAAAAGGTCAATGGGAGTAAAATTTGTTTTCTTATTTTACATGTGGATGACATTTTACTAGCAACTAATCATAAGGGCTTACTGCATGAGATGAAACAATTCCACTCTAAAATTTTGATATGAAAGATATGGAAGAGACATCTTATATCATTGGCATTAAGATCCATAGAGACGGATTTTGACGTTTTGGGTCTGTCTCAGGAAGCCTATATCAATAAATTTTTAGAGAGATTTCGGAAGAAAGATTGTTCACCAAGTGTTGCCCCCATTATGAAGGATGATAGATTCAATTTGAACCAATGTCCGAAGAACAACCTTGAAAGGGAACAAATGAAGAACATTTCATATGCTTCTGTAGTCAGAAGCCTAATGTATGTTTAGGTCTGCACAAGACCTGACATTGCATTTGTTGTAGGAATGTTAGGACGATATCTTAGTGAACCAGGTTAGACCACTGGAAAGCTGCAAAGAAATTAATGAGGTACCTTCAAGGAACCAAAGACTACATGCTTGTGTATAGATGGACGGACAATCTGGAAGTAATTATCTACTTTGATTCTGACTTCGCTGGCTACATCGATTCATGCAAATCAACATCAAGATACATTTTTTTGATGGCCAGTGAAGCTATATCATAGAAGAGTGTCAAACAAACTTTGACTGCTACTTGCACTATGGAAGTGGAATTCGTCTCCTTCTTTAAGCCTACTTTACATGGTGTATGGCTTAAGAGTTTCATTTCTGGGCTTAGAATTATGGATTCTATCTCTAGGTCATTAAAGATGTATTGTGACAATTTAGCTGCTATTTTTATGGCCAAGAACAACAATAGTGGGAGTCGAAGTAAAAACATCGATATTAAGTATTTATCCATAAGAGAACATGTTAAAGAAAAAAAGTGGTCATTGAGCACGTAAGCACTGAGTTAATGATAGTTGATCCATTGACTAAGGGCATGCCACCGTTGAAATTCAAGGATCATGTAGTGAATATGGGACTTGGATCCATTATGTAATTTTTCATTCTATGAACAATGTTATTTTAATGAAATTCTTAATTATTGTGATGTTTTTCTCATATTTATGTGCACCTTAATTTTGAGAAAATACATCTATGTTGAACCAAGAATGAACGTAGGGTTTATTCATTAAGAAATTATTGCCACATAAATTATAATATTTTAGAAATAAATACATTGTAATACATGGAAGGTAATACTCATCATTAGAGGACCTATTGCCATGATTCATGTATTTATTATTGAAATGCAGGGTATCGATGGGTTTAAGATGAGACATTAAATAAGAAGTGTGGACCAAGTGGGAGAATGTTAACCGTTTCTCTCAAAGACCGTTTGTAGAAACGTGCCTCAAGCTTCCCTTTATTTTAAGAGCTTTTGAAATGGTCGACACAACTTCCTTCAGAGTCTTCATCACGTTCATGGAGCAATTAAAACATTCCCTATGTTGGAGCAGTTAAAACTCCCCATGATAATCTGAAATAGCGGAACACTTGACACATAGCCACCGAAAGCTTGATGGGAGCTTGGCTATAAATACTACTGTTTGGTCCCCCAAACTCATTCACTCAATCTCCTTCAGTTTTACACCATCTAATTAGAGTAAGGGGAGTTTAGAAGTGCCAAACCAGTGAGAAAAGCAGCATCCTAACGTGGGCCACACCAATGGCTGGAGATAGTGTTTCTTAAGAATTACAGCCTTTATTTTGATCCCTTAAGTGTTTATTCTGCATTATAGAATTGATAAAATTCTTTAACAGATT
Source organism: Fraxinus cuspidata (assembly GCA_903798385.1). Taxonomy (NCBI): domain Eukaryota; kingdom Viridiplantae; phylum Streptophyta; class Magnoliopsida; order Lamiales; family Oleaceae; genus Fraxinus; species Fraxinus cuspidata. The sequence continues at coordinate 22,450 of CAIGRP010083378.1, forward strand.
TCATTGGTTACTTTGTATATATAAAGCAAGTTTCTGTTTACCATGGTGAAAACTACTTGTGAGAGAGAGAGAGAGAGAGGTGGGGAATCTATGTGATTTTCATTTAGAGCAATCTATGTGATTTTCATTTAGAGCATGTGAACATTCAGATTCGTTTTCAAAGAAATTTAAGTAAGCTTTTCCATAAGCTTACCTTCATTAGCCTTCCTTTTATGGTCCAATACCTTATTTGGGACAAGCACCTAATGAAACTGACTGAATCTCGTATCAATGCCAACCATTTGGTGGTAAAGTCCAAACCTATTTCTCAAATGAGGTTTCTTTCTTCATTTGCATGAGACTGGAATAAGGGGGTGCATATTCCCAGCTAGCTAGGTGAAGCTTCTTCCTTTTTCACGTTGACCATGAAAAGTTCTTTTGGAGAGCTTTTATATTTGTTAGATGTTGTTGTTGAGATTGTGAAGCAGCTAAGGAAGTGGTTGGTCATATCTAAAGTGATTGGATCCAATTCATTATTATCTATATATAAGGCAAGAGAGAACTTACGACCTCGCGTACAGAGAGGGATTATCTAACCCTCAGTATTCCGATCAATACTTTGATTTTCAGGACTGACTATCCCAACTGCTTAGACATCCATTCCCTTCTCACTTCGCTTGCCTTATCTATCTGCGCGCTGCCAAGTAGGAGCTTATCTATGTGATTTGCTACACTTGCTTGCTCCTATCCGCAAGCATATACTTTTCTTAATAGCACGAAGAGGTGATAAAAACTCACTCCATTCTATAGCAACTAGCACAAAAAATATACCGAAGGAAGAAAGGCCGACTTTTTAATTAATAGAATTAGCAAAAAATTTCACCTGTTTTATGGGTACCATGCATTTTGTAAAATTTTGAGAAGAAACTCCCTAGTACCAAACCCTATTCTATGGGTACAGTACCCTCTGTTAAATTTTTCAAAACAAAAGTTGGTCCTTGATTCTAATGTTTGTTATTATGTGGAAGTAACACTAATCAATATGTCCACCTCTTGGAATTTGTGTTCTTTTAACTATTTGGACCAAATTATTGGACATATTACTAAGTTAAGATGCAATTAACTGGTAATCTTAGTTTACGTCACTATTTTTAAGTGAAGAGTGATGGATGTGGTGGTAACTTCAAACTATTAATGTCTACAAGAAGAAGGTTCATGGTAAACTTCATTTGTAAATGCTAAATGTTGGTGCAACCATTTCAACATACAATGAAACCAAGCCTTGAATCAAATTTAACAAGTACTTAATTAAGTTTTAATCTATGCCACTCTCATTTTGGTGTAACTGAGTTTGACCCCAAACTCTCGTTTTAGTGTAATTAGCAATCATTGACTTTTAACACCTGCTACATTTATGTATCTGAAGTTTCTTTCCACTTTTTAGTTGAGGTTGTGAGGCAACAGTGTTTGTTGACCTTCACAAATTTTGTAACGTGTTTTCTTTGTTTAATAGAATTAAAGTTGGGACAATTTTCGTGAATTATTGTGTTTTGCTTTAATTACTTCAATATTTTGCATACTTAGTTAAACCCTGTGTGTTTTCGTTACTAGAAGTACAATTGAGTGGAGTTGGCTGGATGAGATGAGAAAATTCAATGCCATCACATGGGGTACAATTTGTGATCAACGTAGATGGTCGTAAGAAGGATAAAACATACAAGTATGTGCAAGTTCACACGAGTTGAGATCTGTATATAACTTTAGCTGTCCAGCCAATTAATTATTGACACGTAATTTAAATTAACATGTTATCAATTTGATGCATTAGTAGTGAAATTAGTGAGAGTAAATTTGAGATAATATGTTAATTTTAAAGTGATGCGTCAATAATTAATTGGGTGGACAACAAAACTTAGACAGCAAATCTTAACTCAGTTTACACGAACACCAAAATGTGCTCTAAGAACATGTTTGTTAATTCCTTTATTATAAACTCTGTTAAAAATAGATAGTGATGTGCTTGTCGAGTTATAGAGTTTCTATGACATCTAGTTAGTTAGAAATGAGATTTTATGCTGTTGATTGTTCTCGCAATTTTAAAGTATCTAGTAAAATTATATATGTACTATAACTTTCTAATTTGAATTTCAATGAATATTTTAGAAGTCCGAATTATTTCAAAAAAAAAAAAATATTTATGCCGTTATAAATAATTAAATAGGAAAAAATGGTCATGGAAAATTGGGTCGTGATATTCACTCTAGGCAAGAATTGATCATAAACATATAATTAAGTATTTTAGTAGGTTAATATATTTGCGATTCTAGTATCTTTGTGATTTGAATTCTAAAAATTTATTAGCTTATTTGTAATTGATTATTTTAGTCGGTAATTAGATAAAATAAAAATCATTAATTGTCTGTATTCTATAATTAAGGTTAGTTCTAAATAAAGTAAAATATAGAAAAAATTAGTTATCGTGGGTTCAACACTCCACTCAATAACAATTCGTCCACTTACTATATAAATTTGAGGGCAAATGACTTTAGAACGTTACTATATTGGCCCCAACTTTTCATGTGCACATAAATTCAAATTTGTCTTTTCACTTCGTTTATTACATGAGGAATGCCCTTCGTATGGGGCATTACCTTCACAGGCACCCTCACAAAGGGGGTGGGCCCCACAAGTAAATATTGAGAAAAAAAACAAAGGGTCGGGCCCATGTAAGGCCCTTGTGAAACATACTACATTCTAATAATCTTGTCTTGGAGTAAGGGGTTGTAAGAAATCACTACTCATCCATTATATAAATGTTTTTTTTTTTTAATTATGCACCTATTTGATGGATATTACAATCAAATTTTTAAAAGATTTTGATAAAATATGTAGTTGAAAATTATGGACCCACGATATATGTGATTAAAATTAATTGTTAACTTGACATAGATAAAAAGAAATAAGTTTATATCCTTTCTATACTGAAATTTCCTCGGACATTGTTTATACCCTTATTTGATCCCAATTATTTATAAAATACATTTTTCCCTTTCTTATTTTTAATCATATATTCTTCAATAAAATAATATTACACGCAAACCCAAAAAATTCTTATTTTTTAACAACACATTCTCAATCAAATCATTATTTTAAAATGCATTTTTGTAAAAAAAAAAAATGTGTCTCAAACAAGCTCTATATATAGTAAGCGAATTATTAATATATTACAATTTCAATAAAAATATCGATTTTAAATGTTCAGAAAAACTTAATATATTCCATTTAAATTTTCAACTTGGGATAAATGTAATGTAGAATTATGCTATTTGTACATAATGTGGTTATATAATGGTTTACATACACGTGATATAATAAGATGTGATTGAATTAAAATTTCTTAACCAAATAAAAAGGAAAAAAACTCTTTCACTTTATTTTTTACTCATCATTTGTATGTAAAATATTATGTAGTGCAACCATGTAAATGTAATGCATTTGGAACATTTCTTTTTACACATCAATATTTCATTTTACACTATGTAGACCATATGCATAATGCATGTTTGGCTAAGCTTAAGAAATTTACACATGAATATTTCTTTTTGTTGGTAGAAGCAATGAGTTATTTTTAAAGAGCTTAGTTAAACATGCATGTTAGGATAGTAGAATTTTAACATTACTTAAGAATCAAGATTATAACAACTATGCAATGATGTCAGACATATAGACTTGTTCACCATACCGAACTTAATCGTTGAATTTTATATGAAGGGAAATTTTAAGGTATTAATGACTCATATGATAATACTTTTGCTTCTACTTCTTGTAGAAGAGTTTCATGAGGAAGCTCTCAATTGGTGTTTAAAAATTAATTTTTAAAAAATTTCTCTTCGAAAAAACATTAGAACAAGTCACACTAAACCAACTTCTCTAAAACCTTTTTAAATAAAAGAATCACTTTTATAAAATTAATTAAATTGGTCTAAAGTAAATTTTGAATTTCAAAAACTCCTTTAAACTTCTCAAACCAAACGATCCTAAACCCACTTATTTGAAACTCGATTCCCTCCATAATCTCAAGAGGACCCGTTAAAAGGAAGTGAATGGGCCCTTTAAGCCCAATTTGTTTTGACATCTTTCTTTTCTCGGCCAAGATTTTGTTATATTTATATACTTTAAAATTACCCAAAAAAGGTGGTACCTAAGATTAGAATGGTCTCGAAATAACTGTGCAATCTAAACCTAAATTTAGACTAATTAATCGCGCGTCAAGGTAGATTTGACTAATTGAGATTGAAGCAAATATTAAAATTAAAATAATTTTTTCTCTTCACCTTTTGGGCCATAGTTTATTGGTCCCAGGGACTCTATTACGCCTGGCCAAATTTGACTTGCATTTGACTCACCAATCTAGTAAAACAGTTATTAACATTGGACGGATAAAAAATGAAGAAATTATTTCATTAATTTTTAATTACAAACTATTTGTTGTTCACTAAAATATGTAAATCTGTTTTTCATGGTCATAGAATTCGAGCAACTGGATTTTAGGGATGTAAAATGAATCGAATCAAATTGAGAGATTTGACTCGTTCATTGTCGGGCTCATCTCAACCCTCCAGAGGGTGGATGCGAGCTGAGCCAAGTCAAGTTAGTTAGCGAGCCACTTGTGGCTCGTGTATGTTTTAATTAAAAATTGTATTTTTAATCCTCAAGGCAATCAACAAGTTGCTAGCATGAGTTTTTTGCTATTTAGCTTGCGATTGCAGCCAATCCCTGCTAGAGTTAAACCTTCAACAAAATAGCAAGAAATATTCTCGTATTGATTTTGACCAACAATCAATGTGAAAAATAGAGTTATTCTCTAGTTTAGACTTGGAGAGAGTTGTATCATAGGTCATAATAAAATCGTCTCGTCGCTTACCTTCTCTCCCTCATTTAATTATAAGTAAAACAAGCAAGCACTTTATTGATAACTAATATTTGAAAAAATTTACTTCAAACTCTAGTCTTATTTGTAAAATTCCAAATATAATGCAACTAATTTTTTTATTCAACACATATTTATTTATTTTATCACACACACAAACACACGTGCGAGCGCGCACATACACACCAACAACCATTCCACCATAGCCAACCCCACAATCAGATCACCACCACCACCAGCCCCACTATTCTCCAAGCACCACCATTATTGGTGGAGGTGATAACATGCAATTCCAGATATGAAAGCAGACTGACATATAAGAGCTTTTGTAGGTGTTGGTGGTTTTGAGGAGCAACGGTGATGGGATTTTATGGATGAGAAATTGGCATGTCTATCAGAAGATTGTGGAGACCATTCTACACTGCGACACCCTGCAATCGGTCCCAAAGTTTCTCAATGACTCATCGTTGGATCAGGGGTGGTATCGAGCCGAGCCACGAGCCGAAATTTGAAGCTCGGACTCGGTTCGAACAAAATGGGTTCGGGCTTTTTTTTTTTGCTAGAATCGAGCCAAGCAAAGGCACGAAAAAAAATTTGAGGAGCTTGGGACTCAAAGGGCCAGACCGATTTATTTATTTATTTTTATATATAACACAAAGGCAGCTACATAGGTGCCTCTTTCCCCCCTTCAATTTCAATTTTTTTAGACGGACCACAAAGTCCATACAGGCCGGCTCGGCCCAATTTCCCAAAGTGAGGCTCGCCCGAGCTTCAGCTCGGTATTACCGAGTCACGGGCAACTCGAGCTAGTGAGCCAAACAACATCCCTAGTTGGAGCATGAAAATATCTTAGAGTGCACAAACATGTTCAAGTTCCAATATCTCAGGCAAAATTCCCTGCCAAGGTGCAGAATAAGAGTTGAGATCTACTGTCCAATTTGTTGTCCACCTAATTAATTATTAACGCATCACTTCAAATTAATATATTATCAATTTGGTGGGTCAGTGGTGAAGTTAACGAGAGTAAAATTAAGATGACATGTTAATTTAAAAATGATATGTCAATAATTAATTGGATAGACAGTAAACTGGACAGCAGTTCATCTCCAAAAGTGACACCAATGCTTGCTAGATGAACCAGCTAAGATTGTGCAATTATTTGATCTTGATCTCAACTTTTTCAATTGGTTCTTATTTCTATCAAACATCCTCTATGAAAAGTTGTAACAATCTTGTTATGGGCATTTGCTTTTGGTTCTATTTTTCTTTATTTTTCTCTTATTTAGCATTGGGAGATAATTTTTCTCGAGGGAAAGTATTTTTTAGATGTATATATTTAAAGTAGGAAAAATTTATTAGGCCACGTGAAAAATAATTATTTTTTATTTTTTAGAAATTTATAGTTAAAAATGAATAATTTTTGAAAAAAAAAATGATTTTCTAGAAAACTGAACTTCAACAAGTTTCTGTAAATTATTGACGGTGCAGATCAGTGTTGATGGCAGCAGTGCTAGTGGATATAGGAGCGATGCTACTAATACTTCTCCTTCCTATCTTCCATCAATAGATAGATGCCAGACTCTATATATTGTGTTATCACTTAGTGAATGATGGTAAAAAGAGGGGATGATAGTGGTGATTTGTTTGATGGTAGAATTGACGATCTTTCGTTGTGACTTTTCAATAGACAGTTGTGGTTATGTCACTATTGATAGTGAAGACGACGGTGTAACAAAGAATTTCACAAGTGGTGACGGCGATCTCATTGGTGGTGAAGATAGATTGTAAAATTTGCGTAACACACTCTGATAATTCTATAAGTGTTGGTAACGACGGTGAAACATGTGGTGAGAAGTGTATGTCATAATATAAGACGAAATGGCACACAGTACTACAAAATGTATTTTTAAAAATAAAACACAACATTTCGAGGGAAGAAAAAGGTACAAAAGTGTGGTGTGAATTAGTTTTGCTTTTAGTATACTGTGTAAAATGTTCCAATTGATCTTTTTATTAAAATTTCCCACTTTAATGGCAAAATCCAATTTTATCATCAACCATATTGGGCCATAGTTCAGTGGTTCAAGGCCCACCAGAACTCAATTAGTCAATTGGGCGGCCAGTTTTGACTTGCTTTTGACTCGCAACAACCCCAAAAGAACGCGTAAAAAATGCAAACAGCTGCCTATTTGGAATCCTCACAAATTTATTTATTAACATGTCTATCTTCCCATTTGATTGGTTTGTCTATAATTTAAGCCTCAGTAGGTATAGCACAACACACGTCTACTTCCATAGAACTTCCTAGATAAACCCCGAGTGTGCAGGTAACTTTCCCCAACGGTTATTTTTTCTGTACATAAACTCACCTCAAAGATTTCTTTCATTGGAATATTCCAGTGTTTTCGGTAAAAATCTAATCTTTCTTATTTATAAGTGTGCTAGTGCGCTTAAATATGTATAGAAGATTGGAAGAAAGTTCTTCCACTGTTCGATCTCAATTTACTCTTTGATTACATTAGGTTTCCGTACCATCGTACACTTCACATCTCTCTATATCTGTACTTTTCTACTTCTTTGGATTAAAGGAGGAAGATTTTCTAAGGCCGCGATAGAGATTTTTCATTGAATTTTTTTTCTGGGTTTGTGTTATTTTTGGCTAATATTCAGATTTCTGATTCGATTTGTGGTTGGGTGGTTATTCTGAGCAGTTTGGCAGTTATACACAAGATCTTGAAAATCTAAAATAGCGAAAATGGCGTCAGGCGGTTTAAGCGGGAAGAGGGCAAGTGAAGGATATGGGATGGGGTTGGTGAGGAATGCATCATTTGGGAGAAAAAGGATTTCTTTGTCCAATGTTGCCATGGAATTTGATGAACGTACTCCCTCCACTCCAAAGAGACTGTGCTATGAATATTCATACTTTTGCTCTGAGAAATCTGCACTGGAAGCTCTTCCTCAGGACATTCTGGTTAGTTTATGCGGTTCAGTTTTCTTTTTGTCATGTGTATTAGGATTTGTGAATGCAATGGTTGTTGAAAATGACTTGTAAATAGGTTCGTTATGTCCTGCTCAAGCTTTTAGATGAATTTGGTAATCAACTTTCTTCACTGTCTAGAAATGAATATGGCATGTGCATATAAGGGTGAGAGAGCGGATTGAAGATATAACTCAAATTAATAAGTTTGTGGCTCTTTTGTGACTTGAACTTTTAGACGATATGGTTCAATAATCGGGACTTGTATACTGTAAATATGTATTTTGCATAATAATGTGTTGTGTATGATCTGTATTGCTGAAAAAGTGTGATCTTCTTTGGTGATTCAGATTAGGATATTGTGTGGTGTGGAGCATGATGACTTGAAGAGGCTGTTTTTTGTATCAAAAACGATAAGAGAAGCGGTAAGTGTCGGTTGTCTAGAGGAATTCTTTTAATTGGAAATAAACATTGTGATGTTCCAAAATATCTCTTTATTGATTTTGATTTGGCTGTTTTTGAATGAATAAACAGACTTTGATTGCAAAACATATGCATTTTACATATAGTACGCCGAAGAAGACGGTGGGGTTTAGGAATCTTGATGATTTGAGTGAATTTGATGAGATAATAGCTCCAAATGCTCCAAGGCAATCACGGGTTCCACATTCCCGATTAAATACGAAAAAGCTGGACGATGTGTCGGTAGCCTTGTTTGCTTCCGATAACGAGGATAGTTGGCATCGTAGAGATTTGTTTATGGGAATGGAGATTTGAATTGAAGTTTTCGACTCGTGTTTTTGTATATGAGGACTTGTTGGTGGTGGTGTAGAAATAATAGTTTGATTTTGATTGATCTGATAAGGCTATCAGATTGTTGTACATGTTGAGGTAATTCTTCAATACTTTCATTGAAGGTGTATATTGGCTTGTTTTGTAAATATAGAGTTGTTTACGGATTTTGTTGATTTCGATAAATATATCGTGTAATATATAAGGTTATTTGGAATAATGGTTGTTCTTACTTACTTGAATTAATTAAATAATTACATCCTCTGTACTCTATTCAAATCAGTATTCTGCTTGATTGTTTGTTTTGTATATGATAACACTTGGTGTGATGGTCATTGCAGCCTATGATCTATGATTTAGCCGCTTCTGCATTTTTATTAGTCTCTAGAAGTACTCGTTTTGTCAAATTCGCCCAAAATCCTCGAACGTGCCCTTTCAAAGAGTGGATTGACTTTGAGATAGAGCACTTCAAGACCGATTAGCTAAGCATTGGTCCATAAATTTTTCAACATCCATAACTGTTGATTTTTGAACTAAGGTTCAAATGATATGATAGCGCGTAGTATCTTTTAGATTAATCATAAAATGTGGAACATGGTTGATTTTGAACCCTGTCGATTTTGAACTAAGGATCAAATGGTATGATATTGCGTAGTATCTTTTAGATTAATTGTAAAATGTGGAATAGGGTTGATTTCGAACCCTGTCGATTTTGAGCGAAGGATCAAATTGTAAGATAGTGCGTAGTATCTTTTAGATTAATCGTAAAATGTAGTTCAGGGTTGATGCTTTTACTTCTTGCTTTCTTTTCTATGTACCTTCGCATTATATTACTGTTACATTTTAGGCTCCAATCCACCATAATTCCGAGCTCAGTTTCTTCCAATCTAATCGACACCAATAAAACGACTCGACCCACAACTCTCACCCACTCAGGTTGTCACTAGTTTTCTCACCCACAAAGGATACTTGGTGGTAGTAATTTATAGCCACAAAGGCAAAAGGAAAGAGGGCACCACAAATGAGACAAGAAGAGATCAATACACAAAGTATATTACCGGTTTTAGGAGCACAAAGCTGGCCGGATTTTCTTCCTCAAAAGGGGCAGCCGATTTTTCCTCTTAAACCCTCTCAAATCACACACTTAATGGTTAACAAGAGAATAGATATGGATAGGATGAATATTATGTCACACCAATTGGGCCAATACATTAATTGGGCCACTAATAAAAATCATAACTAACCAACAATAAATGGGCCAATAAAAACAATATCCAACCCAATAACTTAGACCATCCACGAGTGTTGGACAACATTAACTCAATTAAGTTGCTTTTAGTGACCTCAAATTGTTTTCAAGTCGAGCCATTTCTAAGGTGTCGAAATAATTTATCTAACAACGATTTTACATCATCGTCCGAATTTATTGGGTATCAAAACCCAACAATTACAGTTTAGATTGAGCATGAAATAGCTAAGCATCCCTTGTGCAGTGCGTCCCAAATTGATGTCGGGATGCTATTCTTGATATGATTTGTCATTATGTAAAACGTAGTTTCTCTAGCTTAAAGCCCTAAGTCTAAATGCAACTAAAGCTCTCTCAACCCGAACCATCCTCTCTCTACTGGCGTAGGTTCATTTTTCATTAAAAGTTAAAACACATGTACATTTTTTTTATAAATGAGCGTGTTGTATTCATAGGCAGATCAGATAAAAGTTAAACACGTATTAATGATGTTATTTTTTTAGTATTTGATTGTACAGTGGTGAATGGTTAATTATTGCTTTTGAACTTTATTGTTAGTTCAAAAATTACAAAGAAAATTATCGTATTTGTATGTTATCATTCAAACTAAAATAATACTAAAATTTGACAAATCATCTAAATGATCTGTGCGAATAATATTGAGATGGCATGGCTATGTCAAAGGTGACAGTGAAAACTGATTGGGTGAATTGTACAGCAAAATATCGAATTATTATTATTATTATTATTATTATTATTTTGAAGGGGTATGATTAATTTTAAAATGACTCTCTTTTTTTTTTTTATGAATTTAATTTCACATAATAATAAAAAAATGAAAGTCGAGAACTTGTAAAATTTTAACCCATTTCAATAAAGTTTTATGATATTATTTTTGGGTTGGTATCATATTTATAATGTTACTATTTACTTAATCAAATTGTATTTTTCTTTTATATTTGATATTTTAAAACTTTCATTTTATATATATTTTTTTAATATTTAGATTAGTGCTTCACATCTTAAATTTGCCAATTGTTTGAATTGCAGACTCAATTTCATATTATTATACAGTTAGTAAGTCACTAAATTTTTTAGTTATTTACTAAGTACTACTGATAATAATTTATATTCAAATAAAATTATTGAATTATCGTTGTCCTATCTATAAAATTCATCACATTGATTTTTAAAATTTCAATCGTACCTAATAAAAACCTGTATTCGCCCCTAGGTGTATTAATTTACGGTGAAAGGTAAAGGTCCCTTAATGAAAGTCCACCATGTACCTTGGTGGAGGTGGAACAACGTGAACCAAATTCTTTTTCATACTTTTCAGCCATACATTTTCAAAAAAATCAATATTCTGAATTTATTATCCCAAAATAATGGGGCTCAAACAATGGCTAACTTTTGAAATTTTTGTTTTGCTTTCAACAATTTTCTTAAATGCCCAAAATTGAAATCACTAATTAATTTTTCATTCTTGCTCCATCAAAATCTAAAGTCGGTCAAAACTCATAGATGTTGGCAACAACCACATATTTTGCCACCAAGTCTCAACTCATTGTTAATGTTATCTTGTTTCATAAAATTTACAATTTACTTTTTGACTTAATAAAATAGAGAATGTTTGGCTCCACTACCGATTATTTACATATTTTTTAGCATCCAATATAACACAGACAACTATTCCTCTGTGTTCCTGTAGATACAAAAGTCATTGAAGTCTAAAATATGAATGTAAATATTGGATTTTGATATCTAATAAAATTTCGGGCAACGATATTACTTGTTGAAACTAAATGATTGAATTAATTATCGACACCTCAATGAAATAACTCGACCCGAAAACCACTTGGAATCATTGAAAGTGGCCTAATATAATTAGAGATGCTCACAGTCCTTTTACTTCCTGGAGGCTCATGTACGTTGGCCCATTACCCATGTTTACTTGGCCCATTTGTTGCCTTGGTCTTGGCCCACTTTTTTAATTAACCTATATGTATATATGATTGCCTCCTAATTCACTTTACCATGTGTTTATTGCCTTTGAGAAACCTGTGGGCAGCGACTGCTTTGTGATTCCTTCAACTCCGTCTTCCCCATCTCGGCTTTGTGGTTGCAATAAAACAACACCGCCCCCCCTCCCCCCCTTTGTGTTCTTTGTGGGTACAAATTAGAGCAATCGAAGTGAATGAATAGTGGTGAGTTGAGCTGTCGATTGGAGGTTGTTTGATAAGGTCGAGATTGGATTAACCGAGCCCAAAAAATCACCTTGGTATGACCATCTTCCGAAATAGTAACCATAACTCAACAATATTTTAAAAGTTTTCTCTATCATATAAACTTGATTTCATTTCTATTGTCAATGGTTTTGATCGTTACGGTGGAGTCTAGTTGTGTTAGATCTCCACATGGAAATTTCAAGTTTAAAGCCTAACACAAAAATCCAATGAAGCCCCCAACGGTACATAGAAAATGGGAGTTGGATGATATGGCAAAAGAAAAAAGAAAAATAATATTTAATTTCACCAGTGTTTAAAATCAATTTATGTAACAACAATAATGATATTAAATTACAGGTCAATTAAATAAATTACATAATTTTACTTTTAATTGAATCAATCACATAAATAGATGAGTGCTCCAGAACCATCGGTGTTAGATAACATTATTCAAAGTGAGTAATGTTATTTAACATCACCGGTGTTTAACACCAATTTATGTGACAACAATAATGTCATTAAATTATAAGTCAATTAAATAAATTACATAACTTCACATTTAATCGAACATATCATATAGTGCAACATAAACTGATATTTTAGTACCACTGATACTAGATAGCATTATACAAAACGAGTAATGCTATTAAATATCATTGATGTTTAACACCAACTATGTGATAGTAATAGTGACATTAAACTACAGATCAATCAAATGAATTACATAACTTCACATTTAATTGAATTTATAATATAATGCCACATAAACTGATAATCAACATCATTGGTGCTAGATATCATTATTGAAAATGAATAATGCTATTTAACATCACAGGTGTTTAGCGCCAGTTTAGACTTGTACTCAATACCGCTGGTGTTAGATATCATTATTCAAAATGAGTAATGTTATTTAGTGTCATGGTGTTTAACACCAGTTTATGTGACAGCAATAATGATATTAAATTATAGGTTCATTAAATAAATTAAATAATTGCATATTTAATTGAACCTATTACATGATGCTACATAAATTATACCATGGGTGCTATATAACTTTATTCAAAGTAAAATCAAACTCTGTTGTATCTGATCCCTTCTCAAATCAAGGACTTCGTAGTTAGAACACGTTAGGAGATGATGCGTCTTAAAATTTGTTGGAGAAGTGAACAATGCTATGAATTGGACAGAACTAAAGAATCTATACATAAATATGAACATTAAAAATAAATTTATTCAATTTATCTATTTTTGTCCGTTCTAGTACAATCTCTTGCTACCTAAAATAAAATGGTGGTAGGCGATTGAGTCGATTTGTGAAATTTACACTGGATTCAATGTAATGTGCAATTTAAATAGTAAAAATAACTTAGGAGGGCCCGTTTAATTGTAAGAGTGGAATTTGGGTGAAAAAAAAGAATTACAGGGAATGGAATTGTTTTCCTAAGAGTTTTCAATTAATTGTGTTTGAGCGGTATCATTTTTCATCTGAAAATGTTGAAATTTTGGATCTTTTTGTATTCGTTTGACTTTGTTTTCCATGGAAATTGTCCATGAAAGAGATTTTTTTTTTTTTAATAATTGTCCATAAAATTTGTTTTCATTGCCAAAAAAAAAAAAAAAGTGTGGAAACTATTTTCCCACCAAAGTGATGGAAAAACCAATTCAATAAAAACGTGGAAAAAAGGGACACATTGGGGGTGGGAGGAAAATATTTTTTATGAAAAATTTTGACTACCAAACATGGCAAAAGTGAAATAGAATTTCAATTCCATTTTGCATGGAAAAAAAAGCCTATCAAATATGCCTTAGTGATGATGCCATGCACCTTATACAAACTCTGAGTGGACAATGTTATTCTTGGTTACACACGTTAATTATAAAAATAAAAAATTAATACAGGTGAAACTAACCATACTACAAGTAAACATAACTTTCACAAATTTTTCGAAGATACACATGATTTCATTGATTTTTTCCAAAACAAACAAAAAATGCCAACCCAGCACCTGTATGGTGCCTATGAACATTCTAACAACTGCTTCTTAACTGTTGCATCAAGAACAGTCAATTATGCCTTCTCGTCTACGTATAAGTTTATTAAAATTTTCCGTGTTTGATTTGGTGTCTTGCTTCAAAATGGAAACTTCAAATATATAATTGAGTTTTTTGAGGTTGTGGTTGACAAATGCTAAAAGCCTCGTTACTTGCTAATTGCCACTTACCACAGCAAGTTTGACCGATTCATTCAAATGCAACGTCCAGGTAATATGAAATTTGTTCAGACCAGAACCATTATTTTTGAAGCCTTTTTTTTTTTTAACGAATTTATTTTCAACCACGCATTCATACAATAAAATATTTTACACGTAAATTTAAATTTTTTCTTTACTTTTTAACCAAACTATCTTCTAAAAATCACCATTCAGAATTATATATATATATATATATATATATATATTTGAATAATGATTGTCAGGCATGGTTTCACGAGGTGTCTTTCTTCTTGACACAGAAAGGGACATCGTGACGCAGTAGTCTGCTCTGCTAGACTACCTTCCGCTTTTTATCGATCGTTTCGTGACGAACGTAAAATTTGATCACAATTTATAGAAAGCTTACAACATGAAATTGAAAGACATGGGAAATAACTTGATCATTGATTGCTTGAAAGCTAGAAATTACAATTGATGAAAGCAGTAAATTATAATGGCTAGTGTAGTGGGCAAACACTAGAAAAGCTTGAAAGATGTTTGAAAGACTAACACCCCCTATAATAGCATTCGGAAACAAAAACCTAAGTGACGGCAGTAGACGTTTAAATGCCGATGAATCATATTAAAATTTTCTAATTTCCAACTATTTTACAATTGAATTAAAATATTTACAATGTGTGCGTCAAGGGGTTTAAGTAAAGCTGCGATCCTTGATACATGGGCTGAATAATAAGAAACCGGATGAGCTGTCCATTACAACAAAGACGTCGTCAATAGGTAACAAAAAGTAATATTTTACTTAAAAATAAAATAAAAAAATAGGTGATTCAAGTATGTCAATAAATAAATATAAAATTTACTTATAAGTAAACATATTTTGAATTATTGAACATGAATTATGATTGACTTGCGATATAAACTCATATAGCAGAGAGACCCTCTAAAAATTATACGATTAAAGAAAAAAAAAAGTAAAAGAAAAATTTGGACTCGTGCTTGCTTAGTTTGGCAGTGAATAAGCCCCCATTCATGTTTTCAGATCAATAACCATTAGCTTGTTCAGTTTTTGTGTTGCCCAGTCCATCATTAGAACACTAGAAACAAAAATTGCAATATGTGGAAATATAGCCATTATATTGTTCAATTTTGTGATATATATTCTTGCTACTTTGATAAAAGTTTCTGTTAATTTTATGATGTTTTAAAAGGTCAAAACCAGTAAAAGCTCTAGATTAGGAGTTAATTTGTAAGAATCCAATTATAAAAACCAAAAAGGAAAAGTAAAAGTTTGAGATGATGAGCATCTCGAACACAAAATCCTTAACAAATTTGTGACATGATAAAAAATATGCATTTTTAAAAAAAATTTCAATGCAAGCTGATGTGACGGATAAAAAATATACAATGTTTAAACGGATGTCCAAATGTAGATTCCTACGTTAGACATGCTAACTCAACAATTTAATTAATGTTGTTTTTATTTTTAGATTATTAGATTTTTTTTCTCTCTTCCAACCCCATTTTATTATCTTTATTTTAC